>CM055729.1:24706318-24856188 GCA_029465975.1 Dallia pectoralis | reverse complement strand
AGGATGCTCTCAATAGTGCGTCTGTGAATGTCGGTGAGAGTTTTTCCAGACATTTGGACACATAAACCCTGTCAGGCATCTAGGAGATATCAGATACATTTTTGATCATCAAGCTGCTGCTTTGATAATACGCGCCTAGAGGATTAAGTTATTATTACACGGCAAGAGCTGCAGATTACAAATGGCAGTTGACCTTAAACACGTACATTATATTCCACTCCCATTTGTAGAAAGGCAAATCACACATGTGTATCCAACAAGGGAACAAGTGTAGGGACTAAGTGTTAATGAAAGGAACAAACACCTCAGTGCTATGGGCAGGTTGAAGAAAAAGAAAATGCTTGTTGCCCTTGAGCTAATCTGTGGAACAGAAGGCGCCAACAAAGTATTTACACTGCCGGGTAGAAGTTGACCAAAGGCACAAATATCGGATCTCAAATCCTAATCTCAGCCATTATGTCAAAACCACAAAACGGATCTCATATTTAAAAAGGAACATAGATGGATTGGTTGCAGCCACCAATTATTTTATATTGTAGTTTAAGAGAATAAGTACCAAAATAGTAACATAGCTGCTTAACCACTGACCCTATGTGTGTGTGTGTGTAAAAAAGAGTACTGTCAATGTTCCAGCTTGTTTTGACAGATTAGTTGTGGTCCCGGCATCCATCAGGGTCACATATTTAGTCAGCTATGGTAATAACCCATTAGTATCCACTTTGGCTGCCAGCCAACCTCTCAGACGACTCTCTAAAGATCTGTGAGCAGCGCTCCTGTTTCCACCAGTACAACTTCACAGGCGACTCACTAAAGATCTGTGAGCACCGCTCCTGTTTCTGTCCTTGCAACTTCACAGACGACTAACTAAAGATGTGTGAGCACCACTCCTGTTTCTGTCACTGCAACTTCACAGTGGACCTGGTGGATGACAAGCCAACTCTTAAGTTGCACATGAAAACCGTCACAGTCCCGTTATGAGAGGTTTACAAATAATTGAAAGGTTGCATTAGTACATCCGTGTTATGGAGAAGGAGAGACGGGACATGCTAGATAGGGTTGGTATGTTTCAGGATATTAAGACTACAGGAAGGGTAGTTGTAGAGACAGGCATGCACTCACTATACGAGGTATGCTGCTTGTTTGGTCTCAGGCAGGTGCTGGGCAGATGGCAGGAAGTGAAGTATTTTGCTGTTCTGGGCCAGCCACAACAACACAACTCAGATACTGTAAACAGAGTCCAGGACCAATGGGATGGAATTGGTGTTCAGGGCCTGTTGTCAGTGGTGATATGAAACAATTGATGGATGCAACTCAGGCTTTGATTAAGGCTTTAATTAAGGTTTGACACAATAACATTATTCAGGTTTCTATGTGACATGTGCCAAAGCACAGAGACAATGTCTGTTATTTGCTTTGTTCTGGACATAGGCACACACCAGGGGCTTACGTCTTAAGTCCAGGACTCCACAAGCAATCATGTAATAATTTAGCCCCACCCATCCAACCAACCAACAACCATCAGTTCCACCCACCGGAACAGCAGTTCACAGGTATGTACTGAGGCAACTGCAACGCGCAATGATGTATTCATCATCGTCCTCACTTAGGAGGGGTGCCGAACACGCCGAAGTATTTCATGCTTGCGTGTTTACCATATGTGATTTGAAAAGCCACAGAGGCAAACAGGGGGAGCAAAAGGCAGTTTGTTTGTAAACATGCAGGCATTCCAGCCCCAGAGCCCAAACACAACGCTAAAGTTCGAGCCCCCCGCTCGAGAGAGGAGGGAGTTGGGGGGGGGAGAGGTAGGGGGAGGTGAGAAAACTGCAAATGGACAGAAATGAAAGAGGCATCTGTGGCAACCTAGGCTAAATTATGGATCTTTTTTTATTGAAGTGCAGACTTTACTTTTCATTCCCTTCATAAATTATGTCAGCAATCACTTAAATACATGGAGGGACTAAATTGATGCATTGCAGTAGCCATTAACTGGAGATGCGGGCGAGCGGTTTGAGATCTTGGCTGGTAGACAATGCCACAACAGCCATCACACAGGAGAAGCAAACCAAAAAAATGTTTGTTTCACTTTGCAGCGGTGTAAAGTACAGATTTAGGAACAGACTCCAGAACAGTTCTGGAAATTACTATTGAATATAAGCACGCACGCACGCACACACACAGTGGTAATGTAACGACACAGTGAGTGCTCTCGTGCCGTTACATTACCACAGACTCTGACTCTGTTCTTCTCACAGTGAGTGCTCCTGTGCCGTTACACTACCGGTCTGAGTGGTGAAATAAGATGTCGTTAGTGTGGCTCAGACCACAGGGATCCAGACAGGACAACTGGAAACGTGATAGACACACATTTGCCTGATTGAACTCTCACCACATCCTTATTTCCACTCAATCTGCTATTTCTTTCGTCGCCTGCGAACAACCCCAGCCACCCCAGCCCCCTAAAACTCAATCCAAATATGCGGGCCGGCTACTTACCATCTGTCATCATATTTTAGAGGGGAAAAAGCCTTCCGGGACAGACCATAATAACATGTAATCGCGAGTCGGTAGTCAATTCACTTCTGTTCTCTGTTGGTCATTTCATTAGAAAGGGCAGGCGTTGGTGCTGTTTTTAGCCGCCGTTTTACCGGCATGACATCAGCGCTGGCAACACACGCAGACGTTCTCCTCCAGATCTAAAGCTCGTCCCAACGATCCAAGTCATTAGCTGGCCAAAACACCCGCCTGGGTCACTTCTGTGGTCGCTCGTCATGCTACTGGACTCGCGTCACTCCTCTGCTCACCACTGGTCCTCTGTGTGAGTGTGTGTGTGTGTGTGCGTGTGTGTGTGTTATGCCCATTCAGATCCCGGCCCTGTAACAGAGTACCACCTGACTAAGAGCTCCTCTGTCCCCGTATCCAGATGCCTTAATGAGACGATATGGTGGACGCCTGCTCCTGCTGTAGATCAACAAGGCCAGACGGGGTGTTCCCTGACAGCCTAAATACACCCCCCACACACACATACACACGCACACACGTCCCGACAAACACACACACAACACGTTGCCATGGTGCGTTGTCTAATCAGGCTGACATCTAGTGCCAGTGATGATCTTGGCTCTCGTAGGCACTCTCAGGCCATTGCTAAATAGCACGGAGAAAAGGCAGATCATCCTGCATCCGGTTCTCAGAGGAAATGAAATAATGTATAAATCAAACGGTGTGCAGCCCGAGCCCTGACCAGAAATAAAACGGTTCATCCTCCGACGAGGCCAAGAGGAAGAGTCTTTGGCAATAGCAGGCAGCCAAAAGAAATAGGGCCTGACCACAGCCTCATGTGAAACCCATTTGAGATTACAAGGCAAGAAGAGGGGGGGTGGAGGGGGGGGTATGGTCTGTGTGTGTGTGTGTGTGTGTGTGTGTGTGGGAGAAAAGGGGGCGTGAATGGAAACACAATAAGTAGGAGGCAAAAAGGGACAGGACCTCTTGGCATAAAGCGGCTGAGTCAAGGAATTCAGATTCCACACGAGTCACGGCAACGACAAAAAGGAACGGCAAGCTGGCTGGTCTCACCGACGAGCGCCAACATCGCCAAGACAACGGCGTAATAGGCCCCTAGCAGAAGGTTAAAATCTGGGCCGACTTGGCTGTTGTGTAGCGGATCCCAAGCGTCACCGTGGCAACGGCCGGTCTTATCCGCAACAGATACAACTGTTATCATAGCTAGCCGATGATGCGTACCGGTCGGCCGAGATTCGGGAAGTCGTTCAGAGGTTTCTCACTCCCCAGCCGTCTCATGGCTGTTTTGGAAAGACCCGCGTGGGGCAGCACCTGTGTAGGGGGCCCCGAGAACATGTGGACGTGGCGTGTCGGGGGGGGGAAGGGGGATACAGGCCCCTGCTTCTAAGGCTCATATTTGTCCTCGCACGTTAATCAGGCGAATGAAAGCGGCACATTCTCCCCGGCTCTAGGTAGAAAGAGATGGCATATTTACTGAACATGCCCGCACCCGGAAAACACTCTCTATGGCCCTGTGTGTGTGTGTGAGCAGGACCTGACCTCACAACGCAAACTCTGGATTTCTCATTCTGGATCTGTGTTCAACGTCTGTCGGTGTGAATCACATCCATAACCGATACCTGGCATTGGGTTGGATCAGGGCGACTAACGTTAGGTGTTTTTTGATGTTGCCAAAATCTGTGTCTCTTTTGGACAGTAATTAATTAATAACTTTATTGGTGCACAGGGGTTGGCTTGGATGTAGGCTCTTTTTATTTACAATATTTGCTCATTTGCAAGACGTTGTATTTGCCTGTTTCTCAGCATTCATACCTCTGTTCGGTCTGCTTTTGAAGTGATGTTTTTATGATGATATTATTATATTAGTGTGGGACCTGGATGCATATTATGAACCCAATTCCCCGGAGCACAATTTATATCTGTGCTCATGTAGACTGGCTGACCGCTGTGAGTGAGGTGTCCTCTGACCCGGAACCGGATCATTCAATTTCTGTACTAGAGTTTTCAAGTCTATAAATTATAAACGCAGTTTGGCGGAGCTTTACATTAAGCACACACATTTCAGTGAAAGCCAATATCATATTTCCTCCACATCAATGCCTAATAACTAACGCGTGACTAACTGACACTCATTTTCTTAAGACTTCGAGGAAGTTGGCTGAGAGAGAGAGGCAGAGAAATCCGACTCAACACCCTCGCCTCCAATTTCAATAAGAGCCACGTCGATTTACGAGGGCCGCTTAGCGAGCCTGCTCCCTCGAGGTGTGGGCCCGAAACACGACCGATGCCCCTGCGCCCGTGGCAACGCCTCACCGCCCTCCGCCGAAATCCTGCCCTGCCAAGACAAATAGACCCGCGCTCGAGAGCATTTCAGACGGACGCATTGCACTCCGTCTGACATTTATGACCGGGCCATGCCAAGAGTAGTCACATTTCACACACCCAGAGGAAGAGAGAGCGATACTACGGTTGTGTGTGCTCTATGTGCGTCTGAGGGCTACATTCCACCAATGCATCACAGCCTTGTTGACACTCGACCGTTCCACTGGCCGGTTTCAACCAATTATCAAATCCTACGGTGTATCTATTGCTGTTTCTGTGGGGTCTATTTATCTTGGTAACTTAGAGAGAAACGGCCTCTGTTATCCCCGCACATACAGTAGTACCGCAAAAGCACTGCCAACAACAAAGTGCATAACTGCTTACCAGACTAATGACTTTAACACTGTGCATGTTGTCAGGAACAGCGGATATCTCCGGGTGGATTTTGTCTGGTTATCGACAGCTAATGGCTAAGGAGGCTGCCAACTGTCCACTGAGAGGTGAAAGCTTCCACCCAAACACAACACCTGATGCTGGATCGGTTTCCAGCGCATACCTTTTCCCGGGTCCTGCTCTAAGCTGCTTTTGGCTAGCGGAGCCACAGATCAATGGAGGTAAGATTTGGTTGGTGTATCTAACAAGTGTTTTCACAATATAAGACCCAGCGGATTACCTCGAATGCCCAAATGTTTTGTAGAACACGACTCCACTGGACACTAGAGAAAGGCTAGTGGCAAAAAGGTGACATACTCTTCATAATATTCGGGTAGCCTTAAAACCACAAGTTGGTGGACTTTTTTTTACGACTGGAGTTCATTTCCAAGTCACCGAAGGCAGTTACGTGTCCTCAATGAACCACCGAAAGCATGAATAAATCTTAAAATGTACAGGGCTTGTCAGAAGCTAGTATCGCTGAGCTTTTCCTCTGTCAACACAACGTGATTCACAACCCAGCCCAACGCCAAGAGACAAGTGTGTCACAATAGTGTGTTTGTGTGCTCACTATGCAAGTCCGCCAACAGTACGGTCGCAGGGATCTAGACACGACGCAGACCCTGGCCGCTTCTTCACCGTTTCCTGTAACCGTTTAAAGGTCAGCGCGAGACCAGGGAACGATAACAGGGACGAGGGAGTCCTTCCCCAAAGTATTTTATTTTCCATGTCGGACTTTACTTTCCGCGTCTCCTCCTCAGTCTCCTCCTAGAGAAGCCAAATCAGGGACACGTTTGTGTTGGCCTTCTTTGGCAGTCCGGGTAACGCCAGAACGGCCAACCGGTGTTCCTGTAGCAGGCCTAGTAAGGCCAAGTAATTTATTCCATTTAATTCAATCATATGGTTACATTGTCTAATAAAAATCTAGTCACAGACACTCAGAAAATGGAAATGTTGTTTCCTACAATTGTTCTTAAGAATAAATGTAGTTGGCCCAAGTGCTGATAATGTTACATTCAAAGTCACATTTCAAGGCCAGTCGTATAATGTGTGGAATCCTATCTGAGACCTGGTATTTCTGTGTATGGCAAGAAATTATTTCAATAGGAAGATCCACTGACACTCCATATTTAGACTCAGTCGCCAGTTTGCATAAAATCTCACACATTCTTCATATTATGACTATTAGAGTTCCACCTGCTGTTTACACTCGTGACAATAAGCACTAGTGTTTTTCTCACCTCCGCTCCTGAGTACTTCTCCGTCCGGGTCACCAGGTCATCCAGACACACTTCCTGGTCGACGGGCATGGCGCGAAACTGCAGCCTGAAGATCTCCCTTCTCGTTGGGCCATCTGGGAGAGGTACGTACACAATCCTGTCCAGTCGGCCTGGACGCATTAAGGCCTGTGCGAGGAAGAAGAGCAATGAGACAGGTTTTCTGAGTGATTGTTGAAGCTGCTGCGCCTGAGAAGGAAAACTTGATCAATTAAAAACCATCAAACCAAAATTCTGTATTAAAGCAAAATCAAATGTGAGTACTTCCACATTTGCTGTTGCCTCCTGACATCTGTCTTTTGGGGAACCTGAGATTAGAAGAATTCCGTGCTGATTGCAGGTGGGGTGAACTTGCCTTGAAGCAAGGCCTGATTTGCACAATTGACCTCATATCATGAAGCATGACGATTATTACTTCAAATGAATGCCATGTGCTCCGCTGGAACCACATTAAAATCCACACCCTGGTACCCTGGTTTCCACAACAATTCAAAAAGCACCGGAGAAAAGAATGCACTTTTGATCAATTGTTCACAATAGAAACAGGATCACAACTGAATATTGGTTCAAACATGATTTTGTGTCTGCTCTACAAATAAGTTAGGGTGGAATTTGGCCTGGGACAGGATGTAAACATGGCTAAAAAACATTAGTGCACACTGGGAGACAGACCTACACACAGATACAACTGCTGTCCCCTCAAGTCAACACACAGCCATTAATGTCCAAATGAATGTCTTAATTGAAAATGTCCAAATTGGGCCCAATTAGCCATTTTCCCTCCCGGGTGTCATGTGACTCGTTTGTGATACAAGGTCTCAGGTGTGAATGGGGAACAGGTGTGTTAAATTTGGTGTTATCGCTCTCACACTCATACTATAAAATATTTACATAAATGTGATGGTGTACTCACTTTTGTAAGATATTGTATGAACAGACATATTAATAAAAATCCAAAGAGACAGACATTTAAACGGGCGGACAGAATTAGAAGTAGTTTCTAAACCTCTATTAAGAGGCGGTCTTGCCGGTAAACTATTTGTTTACATCCTCTTCACGGCCCCAGCGGAAACCCTCTGAATATATGAAGAGCTCCTGAGCCGGGAGTCTTCCTTCTGATGTGTGCGTCTTTTAAATCTGTCCGCACCTTGTCGTGAGGTACGTACGAGACCGGAGGGAGAATTGCAGCAGTTACCACAACAGCTTTCTAACAAAAGACAACGCATCGCCAGAGGAAATGTTGTTGTTTTTTTGGCCTTCCAGATTTTTCCACTCGGAGAAGCCCAGTTGCACGGCAACAGCACAAGTGGGATGGCAACCATGGCACCAGGACGGGTCAGAAGAACACGCCCCACTGCCACTGCCAGGGGAGAACAATAACAGCCCGTTCTGGCAGGGAGACCACTTAACTTTCCATTGTAGCTTTAAATAAAAAAAATAAAAACGTGGGCCTGTCTCCTTTTTGTCATCGGTCATCCTGCGGTTGTTTGTTACCGGAGAGCAGATTCTGTTCCACTGTGGACGTGCCAGGGACACTTCCTGAGTTGGTCTCTCTGGGAGTATGTGCTGGACCCCCGACACAGGCAGGCAGGCACGCACGCACGCACGCACGCACACACACACACAGGCCCACTATGGGCATTGAGACTGCTGAACTCGTTTCACTGCCCTGGAGGCAAAGAAAGGCCCCCCCCCTCCTCTCAGCGTGGAGCGGGCCCATCAATCACTTAACAAGATACACTTCCTGTTTTCAGAGATCCAGGGGGGGGCAGGACCCCAAAAGACAAATACTTGGCTCGGCTTGTCGGGCAAGCGTTGACGGGCTCTTTCATAACACTGTCGTTACACCTGAAGTCTTGGCTTGACGGAGAAAAGACGGGGGAGGGAAGGGGGGGTTTAGGTGAGGGCGGTCTTAAAACAGCTGGAGCCGAGGGAACCTCCCAAGAACCTCCTGCTGACACCTCAAAGGTTTATAAAACATCACAACCTAAATGCGGGCATATTTGGTGAACTACGTTCCTAATCAAGAAGGTCTGGTTTACATGTTTGTCTTTAGTGGTTTCAGTTATTGTCCATCAACCCAGAGTCTACTACAACAGTTTGATCTAGACGCTCGACACTGGCCAGATGTTGCGTTCCAAAAACGATGTCCGGACAGTGTGTACTGGAGTGGAATGAGTGGTGTTGTAAGAAATCGGTTCCTAACGTATGTACAAAGAAAATCAAACGCCAACATGTCCCCAGAAGCATCAGGCCAGAGTTACAGATCTCTATTGACCCCCACCAGCAGGCTCAGGAACAGTTTCTTCCCTACTGCTGTTAACAACTGAACTCTGATTCACGCTGCTACTTATTTATTTTATCTGCCATTTGCACATTGTACTGTTGTACCCCCATTGTAAACTCTTGCCTACACACTGCTAACTTATTTACTTGATCTGCCTTTTGCACAACACATCCTCTGGTACTCCTCTTGCTAACTCTTGTCCTGCACACTGCAGCCTATTTATTATTATTTGTCTTTTGCACAATACTTACGTTTGCACTATCCGGTTACCGCTTGCACAGATGTCCTCCACTGGTGTTGCCCTCTGCACATTTGCTATTTGTTACATTGTTGAACTGAATACCTGCACATTTACTTATCCAGGTCAATTGCACATCCTCACACTGTACACTGTATATTATTTCACTGCTCTTTAGCATTTCTGGTTGTATGCAAACTGCATTTCAGAGTTGTGGAGCTCCATTCATGGAACTACTGGAGGTACAGTTTGAAGAGGAATGTGTTTAGACAATTTTTGAAGATTGGTAGAGTCCGATGATCTGATCTCCAGAGTGGAGTTGTTCCACCTCTGCGGGGCAAGCACGGAGAACAATTTAGACTGAGCAGATCGGGAGTTGCCCTCCCGTAGGGATGGCACTACCAAGAGGCCTGAGGTGGCAGAACGAAGTGCTCGCGTGGGTGTGTACGGCTTGATTAGTGACTGGATGTAGGAGGGACTGATATCTTTCAACAATGAGATCCTTCTAATGCTTTGGAAGCTCTCTGTGGACCATGGCTATTGGTGATGCAACTAAGAAAATGTCAGGAAAATCCTACTTGAACAGCGGACCTTTATTTGTGATTAATCAGAGTTACTTCAAAAGACTGCTGGTGTATAAAATGACTTCTATTTAACATGAGTTTGCTGCATTCGTCTTTCTCTCAATCCTGACTAGTCTTCCAGTTCCTGTCACTGAATAACATCCCCACAACATGATGCTTCCACCACCATGCTTCACTGTAGGGATGGTAATGGCTAGGTGATCAGCGGTGCCTGATTTCCTCCAGACGTGATGCTTGCATTCAGGCAAAATCTTTGTTGCATCAGAATCTTGTTTCTCATGGTCTGAGAGTACTAATCTGGGGTGTTTGCCAATCGGCAGCTGAAGGAGAGAGCTGCTAGAGTGGTTGTCTTTCTGGAATTATGGTTCTCCTCTTCACAGAGCAACGTTGGAGCTCTGTCCAAGTAACCATCGGGTTCTTGGTCCCCTCCCCGACTAAGGCCATTCTCCCTGATCGCTCAGATTGCTCGGACAGCCAAATCTAGGAACAGTCCTGGTGGTACTTCCCGGACGCACTGCATACGGACGCACTGCATACGGACGCACTGCATACGGACGCACTGCATACGGACGCACTGCATACGGACGCACTGCATACGGACGCACTGCATACGGACGCACTGCATACGGACGCACTGCATACGGACGCACTGTATAAGGACGCACTGCATACGGACGCACTGTATAAGGACACACTGTATAAGGACACACTGTATACGGACTAAATACACGCATTTTGTGTTTTTGTAGGAATTTATAATCCGTAAATAGACACCAATATATTGCATTGAATCCACCGGCACCTGCCCACCTGAAGAAATAACCAGAAATAAATAGACAATAACATCGTTAATTGACGTGAGGAGAGGTTTGTCATTCCAGACACCCGGCCAACCCTGTTGTAGAACCCTATAGAACCCTATGGAGGCACCATACAGGGTCATCCAATTAACTGGAGACATCTAAACCACATTACAGGATCTCTGTTCAGGCCACATCCTGTTTATGTCTGGTTGTTTTTCTCCCTGTCACTATGAGGGACATTAACCCAGGCTAACTGACTGCCTGGGTTGCCTGTATGGACACTAGTGACATCTGTTCCATCCACCCTGTCGGTCTGCATGCAATCTGCCCCATCTGACTCACCGAATACATTTACAGTGGAGATGCATGGGCCACCCTGCGACCATCAATCAATCACATTCATATCATGAAAATGTTCCTCGTGTCGGGAGTGTTGTCACCAAAGCGCAAGACAACCGGAACCACAGATACCCTTAAACACCAATGAACCACAGATACCCTAAAACACCAATGAACCACAGAAACCCTAAAACACCAATGAACCACAGAAACCCTAAAACACCAATGAACCACAGATACCCTAAAACACCAATGAACCACAGATACCCTAAAACACCAATGAACCACAGAAACCCTAAAACACCAATGAACCACAGAAACCCTAAAACACCAATGAACCACAGAAACCCTAAAACACCAATGAACCACAGAAACCCTAAAACACCAATGAACCAAAGAAACCCTAAAACACCAATGAACCACAGATACCCTAAAACACCAATGAACCACAGATACCCTAAAACACCAATGAACCACAGAAACCCTAAAACACCAATGAACCACAGATACCCTAAAACAGCAATGAACCACAGAAACCCTAAAACAGCAATGAACCACAGAAACCCTAAAACACCAATGAACCACAGATACCCTAAAACACCAATGAACCACAGATACCCTAAAACACCAATGAACCACAGAAACCCTAAAACACCAATGAACCACAGATACCCTTAAACACCAATGAACCACAGATACCCTAAAACACCAATGAACCACAGAAACCCTAAAACACCAATGAACCACAGAAACCCTAAAACACCAATGAACCACAGATACCCTAAAACACCAATGAACCACAGATACCCTAAAACACCAATGAACCACAGATACCCTTAAACACCAATGAACCACAGATACCCTTAATCACCAATGAACCACAGAAACCCTAAAACACCAATGAACCACAGAAACCCTAAAACACCAATGAACCACAGATACCCTAAAACACCAATGTGCAAGCTTTCGCCTGTTAGTGCATTTACAGGTGCGACAATAACCTACCTAGAATGGTAACAAACCAAAAAGAAAACTAGAGGAGCCAGGCTCCGGGATGTGGCCAGGTGGACATTATAAGGGTACACGGCTCCACTGCCCTGGGCTCGATCAGAACAACAGAACCCTAGGACCTAGTTGATAATACCGGGTGTTCTGTAAACCCAGCATAGGGTCACAGCTGACCTCTGGCCACAACTGTCGTCTTTGTTCCCGTCTTGTGTTTGGGAAAGGAGGCCCCTCTTAAAGGAGGTGTGTACGTGACAGATGAGGTTCCCCGTATCAGGTCAGGTGAGGGGCTGGCCCGGTGGGACGGAAGCAGCTGCACCCCACATTTATTGGGACGCCTCTTAGTTGGGGACACAGAGGAGGGCCAAGCTAACGTGACTACAGCTGTCGGGGTGCTGTTAAACAGTTAGCACGAAAACAAGGACTTCAGTGCCTCACAGACGTCACAAGCCTCACACAAAATGGCTGCTGACAGGAAGTGTCTCGTATCTGGGTAGGACACAAAAATAGCCGAAATAACTGTTAAACACACAAATAAAAGGATATGTGGGTTAAGTGGAAGAGGATGAAAAAAAGGTGAGGAAAAGCAGAGGAAATTAGCCTGAGCCATGTTGAAATGTCAGGTCATTGGAGCCTGGAATAAAAAGCAGTAAAACAGCTGCCATAAAATACATGAATGTTTGTTTTACAGAGAGGCGTTTCCTGTGAGCCGTCTACAGTTCACAGTTCCAATTCTACGGGGCTTGCGTTCCGTGTAAACTCACAATGTCTGCTTTCCATAATCCGTCCGAGACCATAGATGGCCGGGTTGACGAGGTGGCTCAGCGCCGGATCGCTTGTAACCAGCGGCGACCGGCCTCTTCTCCGAAAATGCCAGAAATTAATCTTGTCTTTGCAGTCTGTCTCCCTGGTTTCTCTCAGTCGTGGACTCATCTTTCTTGGGGAACACAGGAACACATGCTCTCACTACAGTCTTCACATCTGTTGCCCTTTTTACAACATTCTTCAGGGGTTGGAGAGGAGGCTGGATGATAGGAAGGACCTCCAGATATCATTTAACAAGCGGATGTGAAGAGACAACAAACAGAAAGTCAGAGAGAGGACCTGGAGGTGCTGGGCAGGTACTGGGTCAGAGAGAGGACCTAGAGGTGCTGGGCAGGTACTGGGTCAGAGAGAGGACCTGGAGGTGCTGGGCAGGTACTGGGTACGAGAGAGGACATGGAGGTGCTGGGCAGGTACTGGGTACAAGAGAGGACCTGGAGGTGCTGGGCAGGTACTGGGTCAGAGAGAGGACCTGGAGGTGCTGGGCAGGTACTTGGTCAGAGAGAGGACCTGGAGGTGCTGGGCAGGTACTGGGTCAGAGAGAGGACCTGGAGGTGCTGGGCAGGTACTGGGTCAGAGAGAAGACCTGGAGGTGCTGGGCAGGTACTGGGTCAGAGAGAGGACCTGGAGGTGCTGGGCAGGTACTGGGTCAGAGAGAGGACCTGGAGGTGCTGGGCAGGTACTGGGTACGAGAGAGGACCTGGAGGTGCTGGGCAGGTACTGGGTACAAGAGAGGACCTGGAGGTGCTGGGCAGGTACTGGGTCAGAGAGAGGACCTGGAGGTGATGGGCAGGTACTGGGTCAGAGAGAGGACCTGGAGGTGCTGGGCAGGTACTGTGTCAGAGAGAGGACCTGGAGGTGCTGGGCAGGTACTGGCCCTCGGACTGTGGCTGACCGCCCATAATAAACCCCCAATAAAGTATTTAGTACCAGTGCCATAGTCCCTGTCGGGAAATGTATGCAAAACGATTAATATGATCACCGGCAGCACGGCCAGCGGTGAAGCTCCTGGTGCGTCCAGTTGGGTCAGCACTGTTACAGGTAACAGACACAGCAGCACTGTTACAGGTAACAGACACAGCAGCACTGTTACAGGTAACAGACACAGCAGCAACGTTACAGGTAACAGACACAGCAGCAACGTTACAGGTAACAGACACAGCAGCACCGTTACAGGTAACAGACACAGCAGCACCGTTACAGGTAACAGACACAGCAGCACCGTTACAGGTAACAGACACAGCAGCACCGTTACAGGTAACAGACACAGCAGCACCGTTACAGGTAACAGACACAGCAGCACCGTTACAGGTAACAGACACAGTAGCATCGTTACAGGTAACAGACACAGCTGCTGGCAGGGTTCTGAGAGATTCACCTTTTTTACTTACATGCACACACACACACACACACCCACACACACCCATACAAACAGAGAGACTAACCTAAACACACGGCGCTGAGTGACAAAGCTGCCTCGGTCGGATCCGTTTCCACTTCCGTGAAATCTAAACATTAGCTTGTTTACCCTCAACTTAAACCGACACTGTGGTGGGACAGAGGACCTGTGTGTGTGTGTGTGTGGTGTGTGTGTGGTGTGTGTGTGGTGTGTGCGCAAAATAAAGGCCCCGAGATACAGGAAGAGCAAGGGAGAGACAGAGACACAGACCAAGAGACGACAGACAAAAAAAGACAGACAAAGACAGAAAAACACAGAGAAAAATACAAAAGGAGAGAACCGAGAGAGGGAAAGATAAAAACATAGAGAGAAAAAGAGAGAGAAATAACGGCAAAAGCCTTTACCCATAACCAATGCATCCTGAACAACCAGTCTGTCAGGCAAAAGGGTGACACCCAGAGAAAGGCGAATGATACTGTTCATTTCATTAACGACAATTGGAAAAAAATTACGAGACTCAACATCACTTGACATAGCACTGCCATTAACATGTTTTTCAGTTTTTCTTCCTGTACAGTCAAATGGCCATTTGTGTTGTGGTGCAGCAATTGAAAAGGTTGGCGATGTCCGACGATCTACCATTTCCCAGCATGCCCTCCCCTTCCTGCAAACAAACAGACGCCGAACATTCAGAAACACTTTATCGTGAAAGTAATCCAACTTTCAAAACAGTTCAGCTCGAATGTAATCCAACTTTCAAAACAGTTCAGCTCGAAAGTAATCCAACTTTCAAAACAGTTTAGCTCGAAAGTAATCTAACTTCCCAAACAGTTCAGTGTGAAAGTAATCCAACTGCCCAAACAGTTCAGTGTGAAAGTAATCCAACAACCCAAACAGTTCAGTGTGAAAGTAATCCAACTGCCCAAACAGTTCAGTGTGAAAGTAATCCAACTGCCCAAACAGTTCAGTGTGAAAGTAATCCAACAACCCAAACAGTTCAGTGTGAAAGTAATCCAACTGCCCAAACAGTTCAGTGTGAAAGTAATCCAACTGCCCACACCGGTCAACAATATATTATACTGTTAACTTTAAAGTCAGTCAGGGATACTCGCTCCTCAATTTTTTTCCCCAGCTCACTCCAAGTCCAACAAGATTTATCAGAAAAATATATTTTTCCTGCTTCAGTCCTGGCCATAGAAACTAAAGAGAATGAGAATAGCAGCTGGGAACAAAGACTGTATGTTTATGAAGAACACATTAACAAGCAGCATAGATGGGTAGGCAATAGACTGAACACTACTTCATACACAAACATATGCCAGTGTTTTAGCCTTTATACACGAAGGCTATTATTTTACCTTAAAGACCACGAAGGCATGTTGTTCTATTAAGCCGCGCCTGAGTAGTCGATTCATTTGACAGTAGCAACACACACTATTTAGACAGTAACTCAAGTCGGGAAACCCTGTCAACAGGCTTAATTAGGGGAAAAGAAGCAGAGAAAAACAAGAACTGGCTCTCAAAATAGCAATTAGCTGCCGAGTGTTTGAACATCCGGGGAAGAAAAAAAGAGAACGACAGAGAACAAGGGGGCCCGAAAATATGAAAGGAAGGAAAAAAATCCCCCGGCATGTGAAGACCTGTGTTGGCTTTCCAGGTTGACGAGGACATGGTCTCCTAGTGGTTCCAACGGCTCCGCTGCCAGAGATGGCAACACAAACGTAGTGCCACTCCGCCCCTCCTGTACACGCCCACGCCCACCTGATGCCCCCCCTCCCCCTTTCGTCATTCACTCACCTGTGCAGCTATCCAGCTACCACACACCGGCCCACCCCACGCGGCTCGCCACAGAACCCGCCCCCTCCCGAAATGAGCGCCCTCATTGGCTGAGAGTGGCACGATAGAGCGTGGGTGACGCTCCGTTTGTTTTGTAATTGTGTGCTCTATCAAACCGGCTGGTAATCCCTACCAGCTGCCCCCCCCCCAACCCCCACCCCCTCTATCCTGCTGTCTCTCCTCGTACTGCAGAAAGAAACTGTAGCTTCTCTCCAAGAGTGTTCCGTTGGCCCGGGTGGATACGGCCTGTTGACAGTGCCAAGCCTTTTATGCACTGAAAACACAGTATTCCCTTTCAGTCGTGGGGGGGGGTCAAAGACAAAACCCTTACAAGCTTCAGAATCCCTTTCCTCATATCTTAAAGGAAGGAGCAATAAAGAGAAAGGGAGAGAGAGAGCAAAGGAAAAGAAAGAAAAATAACTGCACAAAAGAGCGAGTAATTAAGACAGGAAGTAGTTCGAGAGGGAGCTCTGAGGTAAAAAAAAGAATACAAAAATAAAAAGCTGACTGGCTGGCTGGGGTCTCTTTTCCAGAGTGAGGCCTCGATACCCGAGCCGTTTCAATGGAAACCAGATAATCTGTTAACACAAGCCATGGCCTAGATCCTGCCTGCAGACTGACATGGATAGGCCAGTTCCTGTTTCAATCCACTGCAATAGCGTGTGTGCTTGCACTGTCGCCGGGGCAACCAGCTGTTCCGGCCAAACTCCGCTCCCTACGGACGGTGGGGCAGGAGGCATAAACCAACAGACAGGGCGCAGAGGGGGGGACTGGCAAACCCGACACCCGGGGGACGTGGCGTGAAGCGTACAGCAGGCGATATGAGGCGACAGGGCCTTACAATGTATTCATACCAAGGATAAATGTGGTAAACAGGTCAGTGGAATTCAAAACCATAATAATGGTATCACCATGGAAACGTAGACAGGAAAGGGTCAGGAATATCGTAAACAATCCCCCCCCCCACGCACAAATGGGCCTATTAAGCTAATGTTTATTCTGGAGTTGGTTGAGGTAAAAAGGTATTGATATGAAGCAAAGAGGGTAATGCTTTTACGGATGTCAACCTGAATAGATGTGCAAGTGATCCCTCTATGGGGATAGATGAAAGCATGCTTTGCAACCAATTCAAAATGATTGGAGATGGCATTAGGCAGTCATGTCTAAACCTGTAAAAGGAAAACTTGTAAACGTTATGCAGTGACTTCATGCAAAAATAGACATTGGTTACCAGTGACTATAAATACATTATTGAGTATGACGGAGATCCACTTTTAGATCAGATTTGTTACATGTTTTCTAGTGACTTCTTTACAGAATACTATGTGTGGTATCCACATTGATTTCAACAATAGCAGTTTTTCAACATCATTTATTTCCTCTGTTGTTCACTTTTATTTTGTTTTGCTATTCGTTTGTAAGATATAACGCTGGTTAGTCTGCAATCACCTGGCACGCATAAACCGCGAACAAGGAGGGCCCAAGGGTGGCAGATCTGAGCATCTGCACAGTTACCCAAAGGTTGCTGGATCAAAACCCTAAGCTGACCAGGAGAAGATTGAGTCCTGACAGGATAACGGAGGAGTAACTACTAGTAGGTCTTTCCATTTGCATTCAGTTTAGGTAGAGTAGCATTTGAATGTCAAGGCACTCATAAGATGTGTGGATCAGACTTGGTTGGCCTCCATCCTGGCAGACTGTGGTGCCATAAAGCTGTTATTTACAACAGCTTTAACAACTTTATAGGGTCTACCGGAGGTGAACAGGGGCCCTTGAAAAAGGTAGACATTTCAGCCCCTCCCACCAAACCACAATTCATATTTCGAGAGCTGTGACTTTGCAACGAGAAGGAACGAATCTGGGTTAACACTTGACCACTGTTGCCTCCAAGAATCTACATATAATCACGCATGTGAGGATTTGCGACATGAAATACATCTAAACGTCTCGATTCTCGATCGCCCTCTCCGCTCCCCCTGCAAGGCGACACGGCATTCTGCACTGTACCGTTCAAACATTCCCTTCCTCCGAAGGGGAAGCAATTTTATTGTGTTCACTGAGATAATTGCCAATCCTTTAAATGAAAGGGTTTTCTCGGTGCTGTGGTAATTACTAGATGCACAGCAAGGGTCTGGTGAAGGAGGGGGGAAAAGAAGAAAACGTGACAGGCAGGTATTAAAACTCAGAGGGCGGGACAGGAAGGAAGTTAAGAGAGGGATGTGTTGAAACAGAGAAAGAGAGAGAGAGGAAGGGGGGCATGCCGTGAAACCAGGGCTGGTTTTGTATTGAACCGTTTGGGGTTGAGGGAGAACATGTTTATGGTCGCAGGGTTGGGCCCGTGTTTTGATCCGGTTAAGTAAACCTGTGCCAAGTACTGAAGTCATCTGCTCCCAGGGGAACGTTATTTATATGCCGATCACTGACTTCTTTTCCTAAATCATTCATCTTTTTTTAGGAACTTTGAAGAATTGAAGCTGAGCTGAGCTACGTGGCTTTGCTTAGGAGAGCAAAAGAGCAAAATGCACATATTGCTCTATAACAGTTTGACCTCGACAATACGAACAATTCGGAGCTTGATTGTGTTTCTGATTTACCAAAAAAAAAAAACAATAAATTATAAATTCCAATGTAATTGAAAGGCATAGAAAAAAACATCCGTAAAACCTTCTCAAGTTGTCTTACAGTATGGATACAAACACAAAGAAAAGAGGCCCTAGAATAAAGCCCTGTGGAACACCTTAAACGTACGTTTTGAGATTGATGCTGAATGAATACCACAGGAACTGACGACCACAGTGAGGAGAACAGAGAACTAGGATGCAACAGGGGGTAAAACAAGGATGGTGTAACACTTTTGCAGTATGCCACTAATGATAACGTGGTAACAGGGGCCGACAGAATCGGCGATAAAAGATGATCCGAACAACACGACAAACTGCTGATTACACTTACGGATCAATTTGCTTAACATTGTCATAAGTCGAAAAACACTAGTGATGACTTTCCCCCGAAAGCCAATGGCTCCGATTTAAACACATTTAGTCGATCTTCAGGTGGAAGGTTCCTGAGCTTCTGAACATGAGCTCATCACATTCTACACATGTTTCTTCTGTATGCATGGCTCGGTCTCTGCAAATGACTGCTTGCAAAGATACAATGTGATTATTAAACCATAGTACAACATTTATGTTATTATAAGGACATAGACGGCCAACATTCAGGCACCTAATGAATGCTAATTCTTCACAGCTTGAATTTGAGTTGTGAATTGATATCTTTTGGCGCTACAGTAGTTAGTGCCAACAGTGATGTTTCCAATCGACACATTTTTCAGCAGATTGTGGTCAAATAGTTGTATGGTGCATTTTGCCAAGAGCCAGTCCGTTAAATGTGAACAGCCCATGTTTATGAGCCCCAGGAAGCTCCAGAAAAACATCCACAGTCGCCCCATTTCAAAAAACCTTCTCAATTAGATGAACGTCTAAGATTTTCAGCAACAGCATGAAGAATAATTATCGATTGTCTGATATAGAATTATATATTTTTTAAAGTGTTTCCTACTGCGGTAAAACTGGATTGATGGATCAAAAACTCAGGAGGGAGGTCGAATATGAAACGAAAAAATGCATTCTGGTAGAAATGTAAGGACTTTAGAGGGCTGTAGGAGAGCGTGTTGTGGAGGTGCTGATTTACAGCAGGAGGGAGGAGGACACAGAGGGGACTCACAGGGTGTGCGGCACCAGCTGTTGTCTAATTGTGTCCTGTCATTCGGAGTGATTTGCACCTCCGTCTGTCTTTATGACAAACCCTCACCCCTTACCTCCCCTCTGCTTCAATCTCACTTTCTGTCAAAAAAAGGATCATTCAAAACTGTCAGTCGACAACATGTCTTTGCATTTAAGACAACGCTTACATTAGCTGTGACTTATCAGTAACACGCGACCCGTATTATAAACCCATTACATCACATGAAGTTCTATTAAAAAGTTGGTTCCATTAAAAGGAAGTTAATGAAGAAACAAGCCATAGCATCCGGCAAACGTGCTTCTGGCTAGGCGAAACAAAGAGCACGTAATTGGATCAACAAAAACAATGAAACAACTTATTTGATTAGATCCCTTTTCCAAAGACTTCACTGTCGACAGGGAGTCACCTGTCCAAGGGTTGAAGAAAGGCATGTTTGTTGTCAAGGGAATGGTGACGAGGGCCAGAGCGTACTGGGTCAGAGCCTGGAACAGCTGGCCCACTTACTAGGAGTAGGACAATCGGCAAAGAATTCGACTGCAATTTGAGAAAGTAGAATTTGGTGTAATTGGTGTCCATTGAGTTCTGATCACATGAGTTAAGTGAAAGGTACCGGGTGGAGGATCGGCCTAATTGATACTTTCAGCTTCACAGGCGTGTGTGTGTGTGTGTGTGTGTTGGGGGGTGGGAGGGGGGGCAATGCCGTGCAAGTGGCCAACAGCATTTCAGGTCAGACTGGCTGTCGCCATGGGGATGATTGAAGGGGCAAGCTCCAGCAAAGCGAGAGCGAGTGGTCCCAGCGACAGACGGAGTGACAGTCAGCGCCACGAGCTACAAAACAGACTTCGGCTCCAGGGTCAGTGGTCCGAGCTAGCGTTAGCATACCACGCGTCAGACACGGCAGCACGTCGGTCCAGGACATCAACAGGGTAAAGCTCACTGGAAATATTGCATATCTAATAGACAATACAAAACAGTGATAATATTGGTGTATCGACCTTATACTTTCGTATGAATTACAAAATCAATGTGTGTGTGGCAAAGTTTCCCTTACAGTGCTGGTGAAATAACTTAACAAACATCATAACTGAAAACCTTTGGTGGAACCTCCTCTCCGTATGTTTAAGGAAATCCACTCTAGAAAGTGTATTCCCAGTACAGTAAACTTGAATGAGCATGTTGTATGTCCTGTGTTGCAGAAACATACTCCTATTTTTAACAAGAGGATATTAGTTTACACTTTCATGACCTTGGGCAGTAGCAGTGAAATGCAACACCATGCAGCTATCTATATATCAGTGTCACGATTGGTGTGGTGGCGTTGCTACACTTCCATTTCGGTGATCCACTTCCGTGTTTTTGTTCTCACTAGCTGTGATTACTTCCTCTTTCACGTGGTCACAGCTGTTAGTAATCTGTCACTTTATGTCGGGATATAAAGGGGTCGCTAGCAAGTCACTCCTTGCTTAGCATTGTGTGTTACTACATGTCACTGTGTTTTAGAGGTGAGTGTGTGTATGTATATAGCTGTCGTTCTTAAACGTTTGTGTGTAAGTCGCTATGTGCGCATCTTTGATTTAAGTTCACAGTTTAGTGTGTTTTCGCCGTACTCGGTTTGTTTTGTGTTCTAACTTCGCAATAAACCTTATTTTGAACGGTGCCTACGACTCTGCAATGGCTTTCACCGCACTACGCCGGAGCATCCGTGACAGAATGCTAAGCCGCCCAAGAAGCCCGCAGAGCCGGACGGTGAGTGGATTCCTCGGAGGGGCAAGCTATAGCGCTCCGAGGTATGAAGCTCACCGTCAACCCACGGAACAGCAGGAGCAGCGCTACACCTGGCAGGGTGATTGGGGGTCCGACTCCCTCTCCTCGGATGATGAGGAGGCAGTCTACGAGCGAGTGGAGGAGGACTCCCTGGAAGACGCCCTGCTATGGGATCCCGTCCTCAGTCGACTAGTCCCCGCAACATCGGACGTCGGCTGGGGCGGGCAGAAGACACCGCCCACTGTTCCGGGGCTGCAGCCAGGGCCAGCAAGAGCCCTGGAGCTACAGCCACTACCCCCGCCGTGGGAAGACCCTTTCCGACCACCTACCTCCGGGACAGAGAAATCCCCGGAGGGGTTACATAAGCAGCCCCGGCTGTCATTAGGCGTGGTGGAAGGCATGGCTGGACTTTCAAGATCTGACGCCAGAGATCGCCTCCGCCACGCCTGCGCCCGAGATGGCTTCAGCTACGCCTGTGCCCGAGATGGCCTCAGCTACGCCTGCGCCCGAGATGGCCTCAGCTACGCCTGCGCCTGAGATGGCCTCAGCTACGCCTGCGCCTGAGATGGCCTCAGCTACGCCTGCGCCTGAGATGGCCTCAGCTACGCCTGCGCCTGAGATGGCCTCAGCTACGCCTGCGCCTGAGATGGCCTCAGCTACGCCTGCGCCTGAGATGGCCTCAGCTACGCCTGTGCCCGAGATGGCCTCAGCTACGCCTGTGCCCGAGATGGCCTCAGCTACGCCTGTGCCCGAGATGGCCTCAGCTACGCCTGCGCCTGAGATGGCCTCAGCTACGCCTGTGCCCGAGATGGCCTCAGCTACGCCTGTGCCCGAGATGGCTTCAGCTACGCCTGTGCCCGAGATGGCCTCAGCTACACCTGTGCCCGAGATGGCCTCAGTCACGCCAGCGCCCAAGATGGCTGCCGCCGTCACGCCAGCGCCAAAGAAGGCTGTTGCCGTCACGCCAGCGCCCAAGATGGCTGCCGCCGTCACGCCAGCGTCCACGATGGCTCCTGCCGTCCCGCCAGCGCCCAAGATGGCTGCCGTCGTCCCGCCAGCGCCCAAGATGGCTGCCGTCGTCACGCCCGCGTCCACGATGGCTCCCGCCGTCACGCCGCGCCCAAGATGGCTGTTGCCGTCACGCCAGCGCTCAAGATGGCTGCCGTCGTCGTCACGCCAGCGCCCAAGATGGCTGCCGTCGTCACGCCAGCGCCCAAGATGGCTGCCGCCGTCACGCCAGCGTCCACGATGGCTCCTGCTGTCCCGCCAGCGCCCAAGATGGCTGCCGTCGTCCCGCCAGCGCCCAAGATGGCTGCCGTCGTCACGCCCACGATGGCTCCCGCCGTCACGCCCGCGCCCAAGATGGCTGTTGCCGTCACGCCAGCGCTCAAGATGGCTGCCGTCGTCGTCACGCCAGCGCCCAAGATGGCTGCCGTCGTCACGCCAGCGCCCAAGATGGCTGCCGCCGTCACGCCAGCGCCCACGATGGCCCCCGCCGTCACGCCAGCGTCCACGATGGCCCCCGCCGTCACGCCCGCGCCCAAGATGGCTGCCGCACGCCGCCCACAATGGCTGCCGCATCGCCGCCCACAGTGGCTGCCGCATCGCCGCCCACAGTGGCTGCCGCATCGCCGCCCACAGTGGCTGCCGCATCGCCGCCCACAATGGCTGCCGCATCGCCGCCCACAATGGCTGCCGCATCGCCGCCCACAATGGCTGCCGCATCGCCGCCCACAATGGCTGCCGCATCGCCGTCCACAATGGCTGCCGCATGCCGCCCACGAAGGCCGCGCCACGACGACGCTCACGATGGCCGCCGCCACGCGACGCTCACGATGGCCGCCGCCACACGACGCTCACGATGGCCGCCGCCACGACTACGCTCACGATGGCCGCCGCCACGACTACGCTCACGATGGCCGCCGCCACTCACTACGCTCACGATGGCCGCCGCCCACTGCGCGCACGATGGCCGCCGCCACGACTGCGCTCACGATGGCCGCCGCCACGACTGCGCTCACGATGGCCGCCGCCACGACTACGCTCACGATGGCGCCGCCCGACTACGCTCACGATGGCGCCGCCCGACTACGCTCACGATGGCCGCCGCCCGACTACGCTCACGATGGCCGCCGCCACTACTACGCTCACGATGGCCGCCGCCACGACGACGCTCACGATGGCCGCCGCCACGACGCGCTCACGATGGCCGCCGCCACGAGCGCTCACGATGGCCGCCGCCACGACTACGCTCACGATGGCCGCCGCCACGACTACGCTCACGATGGCCGCCGCCACGACTACGCTCACGATGGCCGCCGCCCGCTAACGATGGCCTCAGCCACGCGCGCCCACGATGGCCTCCGCCACGTCGCCCACGATGGCCTCCGCCACGTCGCCAACGATGGCCTCAGCCACGTCGCCAACGATGGCCTCCGCCACGTCGCCCACGATGGCCGCCGCCACGACGCACCCTGAGCCGCTCAAACTGGCGGCCTCTCAGCCGCTCGAGATGGCGGTCGGCTACCGTGGCCTATTCAGGACTGGACCCGTCCTGATGGACTAACCCATTGGGTTTAACTGTGGGTTCTGTCTTGTTGCTCCCTTAGGGTTTTTGTTAGTTCGTTCGGCTATCTGGGAGCTAGCCTTTTAGTGGGGGATACTGTCACGATTGATCAGCAGTCTATATCTGCATTGGCCTAACACTACGCAACTAGTGACATGAATAGACATGACATGAATAATACTGTAGATACTTCAGAGATGTTATTTCTTTATATTTATTACATAAAGACAATAACCACCAAAATGACACCTCCCCCCCCAAAAAAACACATTTGGTGTCATATTAACGTATTTTCAACCATAATTCAGAGCATAATTCTGTTGAAATTTATAGCACAAAAACAATGGAAAATTCATTACTAAAATTTGATAAGCAAAATACTTCATCTGAAATCACAGATATTATAGCCAAATCAAATAAGAATCCAAATGAGGGTTGTTCAAATGAGCCCTGGGACACCATCCTAGTGATTTACCCTACAGACCGTCCTAGTCATTTACGCTACAGACCGTCCTAGTCATTTACCCTACATACCATCCTAGTCATTTACCCTACAGACCGTCCTAGTCATTTACCCTACATACCATCCTAGTCATTTACCCTACAGACCGTCCTAGTGATTTACCCTACAGACCATCCTAGTCATTTACCCTACATACCATCCTAGTCATTTACCCTACAGACCGTCCTAGTCATTTACCCTACATACCATCCTAGTCATTTACCCTACAGACCGTCCTAGTCATTTACCCTACATACCGTTCCTAGTCATTTACCCTACATACCATCCTAGTCATTTACCCTACAGACCATCCTAGTCATTTACCCTACAGACCGTCCTAGTCATTTACCCTACAGACCGTCCTAGTCATTTACCCTACAGACCGTCCTAGTCATTTACCCTACATACCGTCCTAGTCATTTACCCTACAGACCGTCCTAGTCATTTACCCTACAGACCGTCCTAGTCATTTACCCTACAGACCGTCCTAGTCATTTACCCTACAGACCGTCCTAGTCATTTACCCTACAGACCGTCCTAGTCATTTACGCTACAGACCGTCCTAGTCATTTACCCTACAGACCGTCCTAGTCATTTACGCTACAGACCGTCCTAGTCATTTACCCTACAGACCGTCCTAGTCATTTACCCTACAGACCGTCCTAGTCATTTACCCTACATACCATCCTAGTCATTTACCCTACATACCATCCTAGTCATTTACCCTACATACCATCCTAGTCATTTACCCTACAGACCGTCCTAGTCATTTACCCTACAGACCGTCCTAGTCATTTACCCTACAGACCGTCCTAGTCATTTACCCTACATACCATCCTAGTCATTTACCCTACAGACCATCCTAGTCATTTACCCTACATACCATCCTAGTCATTTACCCTACATACCATCCTAGTCATTTACCCTACAGACCGTCCTAGTCATTTACCCTACATACCATCCTAGTCATTTACCCTACAGACCGTCCTAGTGATTTACCCTACAGACCGTCCTAGTGATTTACCCTACATACCATCCTAGTCATTTACCCTACATACCATCCTAGTCATTTACCCTACAGACCGTCCTAGTCATTTACCCTACATACCATCCTAGTCATTTACCCTACAGACCGTCCTAGTGATTTACCCTACAGACCGTCCTAGTCATTTACCCTACAGACCGTCCTAGTCATTTACCCTACAACCCACCCGCCCGGCCTACAACCCACCGGCCCGGCCTACAACACCCCTCCACATGCTATTGAAGAGAGGACTGCTGTAGTAAAGAACTTAGATGAATTTGACAACGTAGCGTTGATAAGCCGGAACATCCCCTCCCCTCCAAAAAAAGACCAAATGGTTTACAACCTGAGCATAACCAATAAAGACATAGAGTAAAGAGGTGGAGACCCAACACACACACACACATACATTACACACGCATACACACGCATACACACACACATGTACACACACACACACACGAACATGCACCTTATCACAACACCTTTCCTGTCCCAGCAGTAGATTCTCTTTACCAAAATAACAGGAACCACCCTTCACCCCCCCCCCCTCTTCCTCACGTGCCTCAGTCAAAGGTGGGAAGCACAAAAGGAACACCTGGCAAACACGGATGTTACCCTGGCTTTATTGTCCCTGGGGCCCCTCCCCCACAGGCTCCCCATTCAGAGGTGCTCAGCCTCACAGCCACAGGAATGACCAACAGGGCTGCTGGCTGGGGGAGGGAAGGGGGCGGGGCCACCCGGTTCCTCTTTCACACGCCAGGAAGTGCCATTCATAAGCCGAAGCTGCTGCATCTACCGGGCCCACTTAGTCCTCCAGAAACACCTCAGTCTGGGTGCGTAAGTGAGAGTGTGTGTGTGTGCGTGAGTGTGTGTGTGTGTGTGTGTGTGTGTGAGGGAGAGAGCACAGTAGGCTGTAGACACAACACGAAGTTAGCCTAGAAAACACAAGTTAGTGAATAAAGACCTTCACAGAGAATTCTATTTTGCAATTTCAAAAATGAAGTTTGACAGCAGCTGGTCTACTCTAATGAACAAGAATTCACGCAGCTCACAGATCTTCTCAGACACACCACAATTCATCACATTAAAAATGTGGCAAGAGCTCAAGTGAGGCATGATGTCTAGGTTGCCTCTTGACGTTTGTAAAACGTTCTACAAACCCTTTCAAAGCGCCAACATTTACATGTAAATGACCGAGCAAAAACCGAACATATTCCTCTCACCACTACGACCATCTCACCAAAACAGCGAGGTGACATACTCAGAGGAGTCAGATGCACCAGAAGTGCCTGGTAGCCTGAATCACGAAGGGACAAAAACACGAGCAAACCACCAAAAACAGAAAGGCCTTTTGTTCCCATGGTTTCAAAGGAGGAGCAAAGCACAAAACCCCAGTGAGCATTGAAGATGATTAAGCTCTGTTCAGCCAGCACCAATACAGGTACCTGTACCGAGAAAAAACCTCCCTCTAATCCTTTCTAAAAGCCAGGATGTTGATGTAAGCCGACGGCCCCACATTTATATTAAAGCTATCAACACATCAAACTGCACACAGCCTGCATCTGGTACCCCCACCTCTATTCCATGCTGGTCTGCTGGGAAAAGATGGCGTGTGTGTGTGTGTGTTGTATCAGATAACTCTAGTCAGAGTTACGAGAAGTGCACTTGTCTGTCTCCTTGTTTCTCACCGCCAGTTGGCCTGTCTGTCGGCACCAGAGAGAGACACCAATACACAGAAGGCCTGTCATTATTACATCACGCTGGAGACTTTGGAAACAATAAGAACGTTATTATATTATGGAGATTTGTAGACCCCCCCCCCACAACACACAACGCCTGGTCTTAAAAAAAAATCTAATAATTCATAACTTATAATGCCGATCTAGACAGTCTGGTCTTCACGAAAAGCTTCTTTCTGTCAGGTCTAAACAGCACGCTGGAATATGAGCTACCTGAACACATCTCAAAACCAGAACAATGTGCCAATTTCTCATGGTACATTAGTAGAACGCAGACTAGACTGCCATTATGAGAATCCAACAGGCATCTGGCTTAAAGAGCATTTGTAACACAGCGCTTGAGACAATACATTTATTAATTAATCTATTCACAGTCTGTACCTCACAGGCACTGTTCAGACTGCTGCAGGCTGCCCAGGGCTGAAGCCTCCTCCGTCAAACTAACTGTTTACCCAGTAGGCAAAGTACTCAGAGGACAGAGAGCCACAGAGAGTGGTGGAGGTGGGGGGGAGTAGGGTGTTTGGAATGGGAAAGAGGAGGAGTTTGTGGAGATAGGCCCTCTTCAAGGCTCCGCCTCTTGTGTTTCAGGAAGGATGTGACAGCTTTACTGCAACGTCGGGTATTTATAACCTGCAACCTTAGAGCTGCTGCCTGGGCCTGGCCCGGTGCATTCTGGGATCTTTCCGTGACAGGCCATTCTGCACTGTGGTCCTGAAGCACTTGTGGGCTTGTAACTCTCTCAAAGGAAACACATAACATGCCAAGACAACGGTGGAGCCACAGATACTTTGGAGTGGTTTTTCAAAATTCATCTTGGTTATCATCGTTGACTCAAGTTGGCTTTTACAAGATCTGCAAAAAATAAGATGTATAGTACTCACCTTTCACGCTAACAATACTGTGACAACAGCTATGCTATAGGAGGACATATGATTCATATGATATCATTTGAAACGTTATTTTAGGCTCTCACCACTTGGATATTAGGTTGATTCCTTCCTGACAGCTGCCTATAATGGCCAGAGTCTCCTCATACAGGAGACATAAACATCTGAGAGTAAACTCATTGACCGGTCGTTTTGGACAGTCTAATACATTCTAACCCATATCTATTTAACAGATCTCAAGTGGACATTTCTGTTTTAGAAACAAACTCAAATAACTATTTTCCCATTGGCTGTTCAGCAGAAACACTCAATTAAAGGTGGTCTCCGAGCAAACTGTTTTCCCGCTGGTGTTTGTGCATCTACACATCTTGGGATCTCTGGCAGTAACTCATGCACACTGACAACCATATGGAATACCGTTCACCGCAAAACACACGGCAAACTCCACAAAGAAAACAACCGGGGGGTAATAAATAATCCGGTGAGACCTTCCCTCTGGTATCTCCTCTCTGGTATCTCAATAAGAACGCAAAACACTTTCAGACTCACTGGTCATGTTTGTATTTCAGATATTTACCGGTCGGGGCTCCCTTTACAAGTGACACTATAAAAAGGGACGCACATTCATTCATATTTACTGGAATCATTACAGTGTTAATTGTTTTGGGATGAGTAAAGCTCAACTTTCATAACATTTGTGGCACCCATGGTTTGTACAAATAACAAACAGCGTAGTTTTATGCAAGTCAATTTTACGCATGTCAATTTTCCCAATTAGCAAAAACGTCGCCGAGACCAGTTGACACTGTTTTTAGCTAAGAAAAGTCTGAATTACTGCATTTTGGCAACTTTTCTGGCAATAAACTCTATGAGAATCTGAATTTAGATTCAACATGGATGCTTTGCTTATGTGACTCAAACACTTAGAAGGTCGTTCCACCCGTGGACACAAACTAAGTCACCTCCATTGGTTTGGATATTGCCACAACTATTCCCCCTATACCATACCCCCCGCCCCACCATAAAAAGCAACAGACAACTTTTAAAAGAGACGGTCCCCAACTGCATAATGATTTCACCCCCACGTTTATGTTGCTGAGTCAAACTAATGACTGTTAGCAACTAAATTTCACCCATAAAATGGCAATTTCTATAATCAGCAGATTGAAACGGTTTTAACAGGGGACGACCGTAGTGTCATATCTCACCTAGGTGTCAACCATAGAACCTGGGAGTGCTTCCACTCTGGGGGTGTCACCTGTAAATCACACCTCACTAAATACCAATGTCACCCACTAAGCGTGGGGGAGGGTGAGGGAGGGGGCAGCATTTTATTCATACCTCATTCACACCAACGCATGGTAATTCTCCTTTAGATTTCAATCAAACGCCAGAGTCCATGTGTGAATTTATTCTCACTGTGAGGTGAGACCAGAGCCACATTACCTCTCCTCTCTTCACACTGGCCCCCTGGATGGAAATAAAACCTGCGCCCGCATGACAAGCATCACACATGGGACACTGCTCATGTGGTGTGGCACCCAATATGCTCTCTGGAGGCATACCAGGGATGTGAAATGAAGCCCTGGTGATCGTAACAATGCCTCAACCCCAGACACTAATGCTAACCACACAACCCAGACTAATACAGAGATTGGGCTGAGAGTGGGTAAAACCTGTTGTACAGCAGAAAGCCACATTTATCCCATCGTTCGCTTGTATTCACACATTCTCCATTGACATGCGAGAGTGATATGTGATACGATTTACAGATTCAGTTCAGATCCACGCATGCACGTTGAGTAATAATTGGGCCCGGAGAGATTCCTAGTTTGGAAGGCCAAACACTTTTTTCTGTAATGTTGAACATATGAAATTCTATCACTCGTTGACATTTTACAGATTCTTTAAAACTGCTATACTGGCATTAACTATAGCTTAATCTATCCATATTTCATAACTGGGCCATTTAAGTTATGAAACACATATTAAATAAGGAAGTACTACACCTGATATGCACAATAGATGATCGGCATTCTGTCAAAAACCAATAAACTAGTAGTAATCCAATAGTGTAGCATTAATCACAAATCTAGGGTAAAATAATAGGAAAAATACCTTAATTGTCCTGAGCAGAGTTTCTCTTACATGGACTGGTAAAGCATGGCTTCCTATTTTGGCATTTTGGCGAGAGTTTATGAAATCACTTGAACAAATCTTTTAAAAAGTAGATAAAACTGATATCTGATACATTGGGTTGTTTACTTTGTACTGACTAAGTATCAAAAAGGTATTTAGAGTTCAAGTCAACATTCATTAAGTCAGATTTGAGAGTATTAATTATGACGTTTTAAGAGATACAATAAAAAAACATTGTCCTTAGTTGTAATCATCCACTCATATTGTAGTTGTCATTTGTGTCTCCATTCTCTTAGCTGGACAATGCATTTATTATTTTTCATTTACAGAAACAAAACAAGTCAGCTTCGTTTCATGCAAACAGTTAACTCAGGTTTAGCTCAGGTTTTACTTGAACACAGTTTAATGTATGTCACATCGAGGCTGTGAATCAACTGGACAATACGAATTGAGCCAGAATGCATTTTCTTTTCTCAGTTACAGAGAATCGGGGTCTGTAGAGCACAGTTGAGGGAGTCTGTTGAGCACAGTCGTGGGAGTCTGTAGTGCACAGTTCTCGGGGTATGTAGAGCAGAGCACTGTTGTGGGGGGCCCTGAGGAGCACAGATGTGGAGGGCCGGGAGAGGGTCTGTAGAGCACAGATGTGGGGGCCTGTCTAGCACAGTTGTGTGGGCCTGTAGAGCACAGTTGTGGGGGCCTGTAGAGCACAGTTGTGGGGGCCTGAGGAGCACAGTTGTGGGGGCCTGTAGAGCACAGTTGTGGGGACCTGTAGAGCACAGTTGTGGGGGCCTGTAGAGCACAGTTGTGGGGACCTGTAGAGCACAGTTGTGGGGGCCTGTAGAGCACAGTTGTGGGGGCCGGTAGAGCACAGTTGTGGGGGCCGGTAGAGCACAGTTGTTGGTCTGACGGATGGAGCCCAAAAAGCACTAATTGGTGCTTCCCCCTCTATGGTGTTTATGCACTAATTGGACTTCCTGAATCTGGGGTCAAAAGACCACTCAGACAGGCTAGCGTCAGGGGAGAGGGGGAGTATGGGAAGATGACAAAGAGAGAGAGCGAGAGAGAGAGAGCAAGAGACAATGAGAGACAAATAAAGAATACATGTGGCTGACCATAGGCAGAGCAAGTTCTTAACACGTCATATCTTCCATGATCCCAGAACGTTCATCTCTCTCTGAATAACAGTACATGCCAGAACAACACAGTTCCACAAAAAAAAACTATTATTTCACAAGAAAACCATCACAAAAGCAGCGCGTATTGTCGCCACAAGTATTTGCGATATTCCAGCACAATGCCTTTCTCTCTACCGCGCAAATATATCACGGCACTGACAAACATGCAGACGGGCGTGGGTGGGTGGATGGGGGGTCATGTTCGTTTTATCGTGAATGACCATCTATGGGTTGACTCGTTTGATCTCCAGGTCCTTTGATGTGAGCCCAGGGTCTGTTGATCGGAGGTTAGAAGTTGAGCCTGCAGCGCTGAGAACGTCCGAGAGGCTTGATAAAGGATGCCAGATGAGCATTCAAAAGTCTGGGAATAAGAGGGCCGTATGCCTGGGTGTCCATTATGCAGGGATTTATTCTTTGATTTCACTAAAATAATATATTCATATTTCTGTATGAAGATATAAAGTGTCCCATTAAAGGAATCTTTTAGCAGGATGAACCTGATTTCAACACATTTTTAGAGTAGATGCATCATCCAAACAGTAACTTTGGTTCGAGATTTGCTTTCTTACAGCAGGTGGGCGAGGCCATATATTGCAGCTTAATGCCTTTAAATCATTGCCAAAATAAACTCTTTAGACTAGAAAAGCATGTGGAGGCAAAACAATTAGCTAATCCCACCATTGTGATCACAAATGTGTATCACTCAAACTGTTTACTTCCTGCTTTGCCATAGTCGCAGAACTAATTTGTGTATTTGCACACAGCTAATTTCACGTAGCCACACACACCTGCAAAATTCCACAGAGCCTGCTCATGTCAACATCGTAATAACTTCCATCCATCTCAGATACCCTATTATCACACAATTGTTTTCAGGGACTGCGAGTTCTCGGCTGTTCCACGAAAACATTCTTGCGTGGTGACACAAGACGCTGGGGAGCTCAAGCAACCGGGGGAAGCTGCATTTGGAGACGGTGTCCACCCTAGTGGTCCCTGGTGCTTTAACCAAGCGTGGTCAGATGCAATGGTCGTTGTCCTGCAGGTGTCCTACGCCGTGCCTCAGGACACTCCAAAACAGGATGTCTGGAGCTCCAGCCCTGAAGGCTTGGGACTTCCTCCTGAAGCTCCATGGTCAAATTGTTCAAAACTCTCCCGAGAGCAGAGGGACACATCACAGATCTGGCAACGTTCGTCTCCTTCCCACCTCCTTGTTCCCAACCCCATCCTCTGAATTTAACACGTCAGAAATACTTTTGTGTTCCTTCTGGGTTTTTGCACTACACCGACGTGGATTAAAGGTCCCTCCGCAGCAAACAGGCGCAAAACAAATCCGATACTGACGTTGACAATCCGAAAGTGGTTACAGCCAGTAAATTCACAGCACAAGGCGTGCAGTTGAGCTTTTATTATGGATGTGCGGTTTAAAATACTAAAGAATTTGATATATTCAAATCTCTCATCCACTATCATACAAATTAGTTTGGATCTCGATAGTTCTACACTTTTTAACACAGGTACACCTCTGTCCCTTGTAGATTAATTTGCCCTCAGTTTGTGTCTCTAGAAAACATCCGTGCAACATCAGAACAACCTTTCTGGTAACACTTCTCATCTGGAACTGTGTAAGGGCCGGCAGCTGTAAGGGCGGTGTAACTACCATCAGCAAAGACTGATGAAAGACGAATCTTCCTTTCCTTTGGGGTGAGGGGCACAGGGGTGGAATACAAGTGACCACATAAGAGCTGGGTAGTTTGGGGGAGGTGGTGGGGGGGCGGACGAGTCGGCCTGTCCGTTGGCCCTTCAGGGGCCACATCTCACGTTACCCACCGGGCCAGATCACAGTGACTTCATTAGAATGATGCACTGCTGCCAATGTGGTTGTAATCGGGACAAACTGTAAATAAACCCTGCAGGAAATGCAGCTGGGCAGCAGACTGTACCAAAATAAAGAGCGGGGGGTTGGGGCAAGGAAAATAAAAAACATGTGAGACTACGCCAAATAGACAGAGGGAGCGCGGGGGCTGATAAATAACAACGCTGACACTCTGGAGACAGGAAACCACCTGGCGACCATCTTGTCTCCGGGGTGGACGGACAGTAATGCTCCAGCATGTTGGAATTAGGCGCTACACATCTCCAGGCTTTAGTGCGAATCCACTGCCCAGATGGAGGCTAAGCCGAGGGATTGTAGAGGGCTGAAGAGCTAAGCAGGAGCTGAGGATGGCGCAGGCACTCAGTGTGATGCTTTTAGCTGACATGGGCAGAGTTCTTTGGAGAGTCCCAGAATTCCACTCTGACACTTGCTGACTTTCCTTATTTATTATTATGTTATTCGGCACACTGTGCCCTGCTAGCCCTGGGTTGACCAGCAAGGAGGTTGTGTTCCCATAGTAGAGAAAAGCCTCTTCACGAGACAAAATATATTATTTGAGACAAAATATGATATTATTTGAAATGTAATGACAATTACAATTAAAGCGGCAGCGCTTTTTGGCCGGGATTCAATCCGAAGTGCTATTGGCCTTGTAGCATTGAATTTATGCTGAGACACATATGCACCGTACTTACAAATAACCAATAGGTTTTAAATGAGCCATTCATAACCCTGAGTATGTGTGCCAAATGTAGTCACACAGATCAACAGATGTTGTCTTGCGGCCATCACAGTGCCACAGCGTGGTCAGCATGAATTAACCTGCATATCGTAAAAAACTTTCATGAATAATTACTATATAATTAGTCTCTAATTTCTATGCAGAGACTTGTAAAACCACAGCCGCATCTATGTTTATTGGCGAGTATCCAATAAATATTGTTTCCAGACATGCAGGCATAGTTAATGCTAATACTAAAGAATTTCTGCACATAGATGAGTAATTTCAAGACGCTGAACTTAAAGACCTGGAAGCCTCGGAAACATCTGAGTCAAGCATAGTAGTAGTTTATGGTGACTCTTAAATCCAGGGAATAACAAGCTCAGTTCTATGAGCACAACACTGACAATCTTGGATCGTTAACATCCTAAGCACGTGCGATCCAGCTGAACCCGATCCGACGTTAACGAAAACCAGTTCTTACGTCGGAAGTCAAAGCATCTCGGCAGCGTAAGAACGACAGCACGTTTCGACTATTTGTTTGACACGGTAAACAATGTTCCCTCGAGTGGGCGTAACTGGCACCGTCCCTTGCAGAGATTTTAATAACAGGGCCCTGAGAATACGGCGGTTAAATGTGTCCGCGACACGTCATCGTCAAGAGTCCGGGACGTTTGAGCGGTCCCGGCGTGTCCTCTTCATGTTTAAACAGAGAACAGTCGGCCCCAGTGTGTGCCAGGGACTCTATAAATACACACATCCAGCACCGTGACCAGAGAACGCACCACAAGAAAGAGAGTGTCCGCACATAGGCTACAGAGGCGGACGCGAGCCTCGAAGCGTGACTCGAGAGCAGGTCTCCAATCAGTGCTCCGGTCGAGCAAAGCACATGTTAGCTGTGTTATGCTTAGAATTAGCATCTCTGGTTTTCAACGGATGTGGGTCTGATCCTTTTGGCCTCCAGGCTCAATCAAGTCAATCTAGCATTAGTGGGTTGCCTCTTTCCAGAAAGTAGATAATTCCCCGTTGATTGAGAAGGGGAAAAAAACGTTGAGAAAGCAAACATTGTAGGGAAGAGACGGAGGGTCTGGAATAGCGGTATGGTCGGAGCAACAGTCCATGTCCACCATCTGACAAGAACAATAACAGGATGGCTGCACCGATTGGGAGCACTTCTTCAAAAAGACCAGTGGAAATCTCTTGCAATTGCTAAAGGAACAAATAGCTGTACCAAAATATCTCTTATTAATCGTCTGCTTGACAGCTGGTCTAGGTTATGCAACTGTATGAAATAAAAACCAACACAGGGAATATTATCAAGACCAAATACATAAAGAAATATGTATATATGCAAACAACATAGCAAGTCACACAATAGAGAACATTTACCGCCAACCAGGCACCAGCCTAATACCTGCCAATGACAGTGACCGGTAGGACTGACCTCGGTTCAGTCTCAGGTTGAACGATTCATTTCCACAACCATGTTTAACGACTCGCGCCCAACATGTCAAACCAACCCCATTCTAAACAGCTGTTGTGAGTGCGGCCCTTTGCACTACTCATCAAAAGGCAGTTAATTGGTAAGTTTAATAGATAACTTGTTAGTTAGGTTGTTAACTAGTGCATGTGTGCTTCAACAAGAAAAAGACTTCAAAGATCATTCTAATTCATCCTTAAACAAAACAATTCACTGGCTATCGGTTCATCCTTCTCAAAAAGAAACAATTGGAAAAATAAAAAGGGAAAAAATAACAGCCTCAAGAAAGACGTCGTTCTGTGCTGTCCTGTTTTGTACATTTCCTGAAACTCAAGGTGTCCGGCACAGGAAAAGTCCAGCAGAAGTGGGACAGATGGTTTTTCCAGATTGGAAGAGCAGAAGGCCATCAGACTTTATAACTTTCCTTTCAATTGGCCTATGTTGTTTCCTCTCATTTTTCTCCTTTTCATCATTTGCGGTAAAAACGTTTATCCTCTGTGGAGCGTGGCCATTGCCAAACCGGGACGGGGGTCCACGATAAGGACCTGGTGACATGGTAACGTGCCAAGGGCTGTGGAGAACCTGGTGTCCTGACACACCGAGTTCTCTACGATAAGGACCTGGTGACATGGCTCATTATAAAACTCAGCTTCATTCTGAGTGTTGACATGACAGATGTTTTCTATCAAATAGATCATGTCACCAGTTAAACGCTAAAAAGAACCTTTTCATCGAATCGACGTATTCACACTCCACCTTACCTTAGGGCTAAGAGCCTCCTAAGAACTGGGCTAAAGGAGATTTCAGCCCAAAGCTAAGGAAGTGTTCACACCTGCATGTTTGAAAGTGGGCTAGCACAACCCTTAGCCTGGGGCAAAATGGCTCAGGGTCGGACAGACTTTCAAGGTAGCCCGAGAAACGCAGAGACAAAATAACCGGTGTGAAACGGGGTCAGTTGAATGTTTGTTGTCCAATCACAAAAGTTGCACTTTCACAAAATGTACATATGCTCTGGAATGTGCGCCATTACCAATCGCTATACTGTATTTCTGTTTCAGTCCTGTCACTTTCATCGTTTTAGTTTGAGCAATTTAGTGCAGATTGCTTTTGACGTCCTAGTCCCATCAATCGACACAAAAAATCTGTGGCTTTCCCTAAGGTACTCTTGAAAGAAAAGAAATCCTTCGTTTGGGTTAACCGCCTCAGCGCGTGAGCACAGTGCAATCTACTGAAAACGCCCAACTTATTAGCAGATGTCCACCGTGCATTCGTTCCACTTCTCAATAAACCTCTGCTGAGGAATTTGGGATGTTGATTCAAAATGCTGCCTACGAGGATACATACGTCTTTGTAGTGCTGCTATGCTGTCTAAGACTTTCTAAACACAGAGGAAGCAGCTGTCTTGGAATGTGCACTGGTGCACTCAAACTCTGAAATTATGGCCCGTGCCGACGCTAAAGAAAATAAAACTGATGGAATCCGTAGACCATGTAGCTTTTAATTAGTGGCTTCCATCTCTTAATTGGTCTCTCCCAAGTTTCCTCCCGCCCTAATTCAGTATCCGACCAATTGGCCGTGCTGTATTTAGTGGGCTTTGTTTGTCTTATGTGAAATCGTACACCGTAATCAAAGCATGTAAACATTTTAGGCAAATAAACATTTCAGGGACAACATCTGCAATGCGATGTGTGTGCGCAATGTGACAGCCGCAATACATCCTCACCATTTAAACAGCAGAATAAGTAGCTAAATCTGTCAGAGATATAAAGACGGGGTTGCCCAGAGAGACATCCTGTCTGGTACACAGACATATTATTGGTGGATGGCATTTGCTTGTTTGATGAGGCTAACGATGTGATTGGTGGTGCCTGGGGTGGTCCAGTGTTCTGAAGCACTGTTTCAGCACAGCCTCTCTCCTGAAGCGTGGGTCAGAATCCAACTCACTGTACTTTTACTAATAGTCCTGGAGTATATATGAATACATAATTAAAAATGCTACATCACTGTACTTTTACTAATAGTCCTGGAGTATATATGAATACATAATTAAAAATGCTACATCACTGTACTTTTACTAATAGTCCTGGAGTATATATGAATACATAATTAAAAATGCTACATCACTGTACTTTTACTAATAGTCCTGGAGTATATATGAATACATAATTAAAAATGCTACATCACTGTACTTTTACTAATAGTCCTGGAGTATATATGAATACATAATTAAAAATGCAACATCACTGTACTTTTACTAATAGTCCTGGAGTATATATGAATACATAATTAAAAATGCTACATCAGTGTACTTTTACTAATAGTCCTGGAGTGTATATGTATACATAATTAAAAATGCTACATCACTGTACTTTTACTAATAGTCCTGGAGTGTATATGTATACATAATTAAAAATGCTACATCACTGTACTTTTACCAATAATCCTGGAGTATATTTGTAAACATAATTAAAAATGCTAGATCACTATTTTTATACTTCACAATTATGAAAGCAAAAACTCTTCCTGCTATAGAAACTCTTCGTGATAAATAAATCCTAAATCAAAGCTGATGGTTGCATTTGCAAGACGCTACAGTTGCAAAAGAAAAAGCAAGTGAGGCCTCGTTTGTGTAAAAACAAAACTCAAAATCAAACTACATGGAACAGTACAGAATGACTGGGGTCAAAGGGTCCTAGTTGAAATACAAATGTTTACAGTCCAGCTGTTTCTCACGTCCAACAACCTTAACAAACACGTGTCAACACATGATGCCAAAAAGGCGACAGCTCCCCCCAGCATGTTTATAAGCGTTTACGTCATCAGCGTTCTCTCCCTCTCTCAGAAAACAGGCAAGTAAACACTGAGATGTTGCTGTTCTGCTGTCGTTAAACCACAGGCTGCAGATCAGCCATTAATACCAGTCTCCAGACCTTTCTTTTATTTACTTTTGGTGCCCTCTCACAGAGGGAATAAAAACAGACCTGGATCTCACCTCCCACCATAGTATTCATGCCAACCAGATGATATTTCAATCAAATACATTTCCAAGCAACGTCATGAGAGCCCGGGGCATTATCGGTAAGCATAGTTAGAGACTGAAACAAAGGTCGATGACAAAAAGAGAGCAAAGAAAACAGATACATAGTACGAATGTCATAAAAAAGTAAAGCAGTAAATAGTGTTTAGTGACTTTATACACCCTTGTGATAAGATGGGGATTAGACAAAATAAAAAAATAATAAAACTATGTGTAGGCAAACTGTTAACAGTGCCAAAATCTCCAATCTCACTGAAGACCCGACAGTGATGAAAAAGCAGTTATACAAATGTACAGCCAAAATGACCAGGGTGGTTTTTAAAGAGGTGTTGAGTTACTGTGGTTCCGTTTCAGTACCGAATGAAAATATAATATATATTAAAACACTTGCCATACATTAAACAATCGAAACATTTTGAGTGAGCAACTTGTTGTAAGCAGTTGATTTGTTGCGCACACACACACACACACACACAGACAGACACAGACACAGACACAGACACAGACACAGACACAGACACAGACACAGACACAGACACAGACACAGACACAGACACAGACACAGACACAGACACAGACACACACACAGCACACACACACACACACACACACACACACACACACACACACACACACACACACACACACACACACACACACACACACACACACACACACACACACACACACACACACACACACACACACACACACTTCTGTCAGAGATCACAGCTTTGAGTGTTCTTGGTTCTGCCTCTACCACACTATGCTCTCTCCTGTATGCAGAACAACTCTAAAGCTCTGTAGTATGGATCATCATCTCCTCATCTCCTGGTAATTAATTTGGACGGACTAATTAAGAGTCTAGGCAGTTCCAGAACATCTTCTATTTCACAATCATGAGGCCACTGTGCTGCTGGAAACGTTTGATGATTTAGTCATTTCTTCACAACCTTCTGTTCTATGCTTTGTCAAAACCTCTGACGTTTTTTGGGCTTCATGGCTTTTGCTTTAACATGCACTGTGAAATGTGCGATCATATATAGACAGGTGTATGAATTGCTAAATCATGTCCAATCACACTGAATTTTCCACAAAGGGGCTCCACAGAAGTTCTAGACACATCTTAAGGATATCCATTTTTAACGTGTGCAAGAGAAGAAACTGATTGCATTGAGCGAACCAAAGCCAGATGTTAGGAAAAACACAAACTTTTGAAACCTACAAACATAACACAGCAGAATTTACTAATTCCAGCCACGAAAAATGAGAGCGTGATGAATGATTAGGAAGCAGGAAATAAAATAGGAGATAAAAGAACACAAGGGGGAAAAGAGAACGACATTGAACAAGCGAGTGGAGATGGAGAGTAACTCCTTGTCCCTCCATCTGTCAGCGTTCACTTTACCCTGGCACAAATCTGACCGGGAACGCGCCTCATCTCCGGGTCTGTTTACAATTACTGCACCGCAAATGAATCTTCCACGAATGACCACTTAACTGGCAGCCCCGACTCCTCAGGAACAAGAGAGCTATTAGTGGAGGAATTGAGGAAGGAAGGAAATGGGGAATGCCAAAAGGGAAGGCAGCCCAGCTCAGAGGCCCAGCGAGGGAGGGATAGAGAGAGGGGAGGAAATGGAGGGAGAGCTCAGCTGCATTCCCCGGAGGTGATCTCTTTAACAGAGAGGAGATCCTAGAGGAGGAGAGTGTGCTCTCCACTTTCTGCCCCCCAGCAACCGGAGATGAAAGAGATTAGTTCTGGGTCCGGCCTAAAGGACAGTGGACTAAAGAACATCTGAAACGCTTCCAGTTCTTAGGGAACAGAATTCAGGGTGCCCCGGTGCCCTGTAGCGAAGATAAATACAGGGGAACAATTTGTGGGGCGACGTCCAACTACAGGGTTTGGTGCAGGAGAGCGCCTACTGCGTTTCAGGTTAACTAAAAATTACTTTGACTCTGCAATGTGTTTTGGAAAGAACTCTACGCTGTCCATTTAACGTGAACACACACACATGTGACCTTATTGTAGAGTGTACGTATGCATACAAAAACATTTCAGCTTTCAGACGTAATGGAGCGACTCAAACTGTTAGCCATCTCCACATGAACTTACTCTCAACCTATCGCAGCTTGCTAACCTTTTATCTAAACCTTAGTTTTTTTTGCTAACTACACCAATGTGTCCACATCGTTTGAGTAGCGACAAACCAGTTCTTTAACCGACACATGAAACAGTCAAATGGCTTTAGGGAAGCACATAAACAATGTAAACGCACACAAGCGTTTCAGGAGTTAAGAGAGGAAATTCGCTGTCATTAAGCGTGGTGGCCAGGACACCGCAACAGGATTTGGGTAAAACCTACGGCATGTTTCCCCCCGTGGTTTATCACCAGTCCTTGCCGGGCCTGACCTCAGGGTTCCCCGTCTGACAGAAGTTCAAGCATGAGTCCACTGTATCCAGTCAGTGCAGGAGGGAAAATAGCACCAGATTGGCGAGAAAAATGTACTAAAAATGTAGTGTCACAAATAAAAGAATTAATTCAGCATTCTTGGGTTGTGGTGTTGAAATGGTTTATTTACTGATGTGCAGTGGCTTCACCAGACGAAGGAACAGAGTTACAGTGGCTTATTTACTGATGTGCAGTGCCTTCACCAGATGAAGGAACAGAGTTACAGTGGCTTATTTACTGATGTGCAGTGCCTTCACCAGACGAAGGAACAGAGTTACAGTGGCTTATTTACTGATGTGCAGTGCCTTCACCAGATGGAAGAACATAGTTACAGTGGCTTATTTACTGATGTGCAGTGCCTTCACCAGACGAAGGAACAGAGTTACAGTGGCTTATTTACTGATGTGCAGTGCCTTAACCAGATGAAGGAACAGAGTTACAGTGGCTTATTTACTGATGTGCAGTGCCTTCACCAGATGAAGGAACAGAGTTACAGTGGCTTATTTACTGATGTGCAGTGCCTTCACCAGATGAAGGAAAGGAATAACAGTCTATACATTGAAATCAGCCAATTGAGATACATATACATGTCCCGAATCTATGGTAGTCACATGACAATTGTATCTACTTCATACACGAATGTATATTCAGTTAATTTTTGAAAAAGAAGGGCTGTAAATAAATTGAGTGATTTTCTATTTACACACACCAAAATATTTGCAAATGCATTGAAATGAACAGTGAGATTGAGAACTGTCACCAAATAAACACACAAACCCGGGCGTACAGTGCAGATAAAACCCCAGAACGCAGTGAGACGTATACATAAGAATAGGATTCCACACCGTGGTAACAGTACTCCAGCCCTGACAGCCAAATGGGCCTCTCGTTCAGGACAAGGGCCGCTCTCATTTCACTCACAGTGAAACTTAAACCTTGATTAGGATGACTAGGCATATTGGAAACATACATTTGGATAGAGTTACAGTATGTCCAGCAGCACCACAGAATAATTGCCCGAATAATAAGTCATTTGTTCCCTGTCCATTCAGCGCTGGCTATTGACGAATAACAGAAGAGATATTTATCCTGTATATAATTGGATGGCAAAATCCCCCCTCGTATGTTACTACACCCTGCTACTGTCTACCCCCCAACCCCCCTCCCCTTCCCACCACCCAAACAAACACCTAATCCACCTGTAAGAGCTTCTAAATCTGGTGTCGGGATGTCCTGGCCGGGGCCCACTGCTCCTGGGGGCATTTGGGGCAACACAAAGGGGACATTATTAGAAGATGGCCCCTGTTGGGGTCCCTATTGGGCCACTGTGAGCCTGGCTGTGCCGAACGTGAGGATGGAGGAGTCGTGTGGTTCCCAGACCCTTGGTGGTTACTGTGGGGTGGGGAAGAGAGTCGGTCTGTCCTTCCAAATGCTACGCTAGAAGCCTGCGCCTCCCTCCACCCTCTGCCCTCACCCCCTGCCCTCCACCCTCTGCCCTCACCCCCAGGACATAGGAGATACTCTACTCCTGCAGGAGCACATTGAACCGGGAGAAACAGTCCATGTACAGTGATTTCTATGGATCCAACACAGCCATTGATGATTGTACAGGAAATGGGAAAATGAGATTGACTCTCCAGTAGGTTTGTGGAGGGTTTAAACAGAGCATTGGCTCTCCAGTGGGTTTGTGGAGGGTTTAGGCAGAGCATTGACTCTCCAGTGGGTTTGTGGAGGGTTTAAACAGAGCATTCAAGAGAATAAACCCGATTTCCTGACCTGAAAGCATTCCAAGGCCCCGGTGGTCTCTGCTTGCCAAGAGGCAAGATGACACATGCTGGAGATGTCTGCCAGGTATCAGTGGGAAAAAAATCCCTCATTTCCTGCCTCTTATTCTCTCTCCCTCGTTCTTTCTTTCACCCTCCCTCTCTCCCCCTTTCTTTCTCTCACTCCCCCACTCTCGCTCACTCACCCAAACAGTGGAGCAGCCAGCTGAACTGGAATGTGTGTATTGGTTCATTGCTGTTTGGTCTTTTGTATTATTTGTGCCTGCCCTGCTAATCCCAACGAGGTGAGAACAGTGTCAACTGCTATTGAAGTTGAAAAGACGCACGCCACGACCAGGATCACGTCTAACGTCTAACACACAACCAACGCATGAAAAGAAACAAAAATGAAAAAAATACAACCGAAATACCCAAACGGGATTGTAACAGACACGTGTTTTTTCATTTGAACCAGCCCAACTGTGCACGGACGTCTTGAATCGGGTTTGTTTTTATTTGTTGGCAGCTCAGCTGCAGTGAGCTCGGGTTGGCTCGGGTTCTTCCTGTTGTTCCAGGAGACATCCGAGCAGAGGTATTCTAAGATGTGATTGTGTGTAACCCGACACTAATACAGCCCTTGAAGTATAAAACCTGCTAGGGGGATCATCACCCCCCATCCCCCAACATCCCCCTGGGACGCACCGGTGCGCACACGCACACGCGCACGCACGCACGCACGGACGCACAAACACACAACTTCAAAGGTCACACACATGCATGGCCATAAGGGGCACGAGTCTTAACGCACGACCCGATTTAGTTTTGTAAAGCGTTGTAAACGAGAACTTGAGTAAGCATACGCACCCTTAACTAGTAAACAGATACAACCATATATATACAAACATAAATACCAATACCAGGAGACAACACACATAGCCACAGTTTCTAGAGAGAGCCCTGTGCTGTGAAACACCAGCCCATCAACAAAGGTACAGTCAGAAATACGGTGAACGCTGCAAACTCTAATCCTATAAGACAAGTGCAAACAGAAATCCCATCATGCTCGGCTCCCGAGAGAGAGAGAGAGAGAGAGAGAGAGAGGGAACGAGAGAGGGAACGAAAGAGGTATAAACAATGAAGGAATGGAGAGAAAAGAATCCGGAGATAATAGCAAAGACAAAATAAAGGATGGCCTGTTTTGACTGCCAGATTATAACCACACTCTTTCGGCGAATATTAATTTCCTGCAGGTTGAAGTGGGACCCACAGAGCCTGAGGATGGATACCGGACAATGCATATTACAGACACGGGCAGTGTGTCTGCAAGGTGAATAGTAAATAGTTCCTGCTAGAAGGTCAAAGAGCCAACGCAGACATATTTATAAAATGGGAGAATGTTTACGTCTGGCTCAAGTACAATAAGGGGCTGTTAAAGGCACATTAATCTGACAGAATCGCGCTGTATCAAAGACAAAATGTTCTGCTGTAATATAAAACAAAGCAACATCTCTAAGGCATGCCTGGGAATGGCCTTCTGGGTAAGTGTAGATTAACTGTGGTGGGTCTAGCAAACAAAACCATGACTTCAGGAGAACACGAAACAATTCACAGATACAACCGGGACTACACACTTCATAAAAGGTCATGCAAACATTATGACTTTTAATAGGCTTGGGAAGTCTGTGTGTGTGTCCTGAAGCTAGAACTAAAGGCCGGTAGACAAGCATTTCAGATATTTACAAACAGACCCACAAATTACAATCTGGGGGCAATTTGATAGCGACTTAAGATTTTGGCTTGAATACTGACAGATGTTTTGTGGCCTGAAATTCTGCATTTCTGTGTTTGTTTGCATAAACATGAAGAATTCAAGTCCTTCTCTAAAGTTTCTACAAAAAGGACAAGGAGGTATGCCGTTTGGTTCTTCTTGGTTCTTCATTCCTCCATTTTCTTTCCACCCTGCAGTCATTAACAAAGTTCCAAGAACTAGAGGTCAGGGGGGTCAGGTTCTGTCGCTTCGCAGTCTCGTGTGGAAAATTAAATATTGCTGCGGGGAGGTAGTTTAGTTCATTCTGGAGACTTAAACACGGCTCTTTGGGAAGCAATTATTAGGCCACAGATTAAAGTGCTGAAAAGGACCATTGACTCTGTCTGGATAAGCAGGGCAGGCAGACCAATTACCCAATGGTGACAGGTAGACTGTGTACAGTTACAATGTTCAGAGATAACCAACTGGTCCGAGGGCAGATTATGAACTGGGATTCCAACGTCTGACGATATCTACGCAATCGCCCGAACTACGCAGCGTTTGCACCCGTCTCAAGTGAACTCCGGGGCCTAATCCCACGCCCCTGTCATTATATCATAAATGGAACTGTCAAGAGGAACCGTGGAAGCCACAGAGTCAGCAGAACATGGACATTCTCCGAGTGAAATATGTGCAACTTAAAGCCTGCAAGTCTAGGCATTATTGTTGGCGGCTGACAAGTGTCTGTTTTGGCGCCATCTCCTGTTCACAATGAGAATGACACAAGCCCTGGGTTAAATGGAAGGTGGGGATTAGCAAAAGGAAGCATGCCAGACCACACATCTGTTTGTTTTTATCACAGATCAGATAAGGTAAGAAAACAAACCAACAGTTTTCTTTGTGAGGGGAAAAAGTGGCCTATGGACATGCTATGTCAACGATGAGGCATCCAGCTGCGATTAAGTAACAGCCCAAACTGTTGATGGAGTGATATTCACACTCAAACATGACAGTTGGATGCATGTATAAGGAGACAAATGGCCTTAACAGGTCCATTGCAGTAAGACATTTGACTTGTGGGCCGAAATAATGTATGTGAATTCACTTGTATACAGTTAGAGACCTTAGGTAACAGTGTATACAGTTAGAGACCTTAGGTAACCCGGCTTAAAAAATAATCATAAATGTGAATGTATGCTTGTGTGTGTGTGTGTGTGTGAGAGAGTGTGAGTGTGAGTGTGAGTGTGTGTGTGAGAGTGTGTGTGTGTGTGTGTGTGTGTGCGTGTGTGTGTGCGCGTGTGTGTGTTGGGGGTAGGGTCGGGAAGTAGTAGAAGAACAGCTGCTACATAAACACAGTTGGCAACAGGTTAGGGGGCTCTGTCACAAAGCACACTGGGTAGGTGCCACTCATCACTCCTCACAGGACACACAAAATGGCATCCACGGTGGGCAGGATGAACGCAGCAGTATACACAAAATTGAGGGATTATGGGAAGGACTGCCAGACAAAGGGAAATGACAGTAAGTAAGAAAAGTAATACAGGCTAAAATGTTGCATAGATGCAGTATGTAGGAAAGAAGAACTACACACGTGATTTTACTGAGGGAAAAAATAATCTTTTCTTTCAGACAGTGGTGTCATCTCTAAAAGCTGGCTTAGGCCGGACGAAGATAAGTCGGAAGTGGACACTCTACTGTTAACGTCTGAGAGACAAACAGCAGACCCGCCCGGACTGTGGCATAAGCACACAGACTCTCTGTCTTCCCATAATCTACCCTCTCTGCCTCCTTCCCTCTCCTAGGCTGTCCATCAAACAGACTAGGGCCCCAGAAGACTCTGTTCTCCATCAATCTGCCGACAATGTGCTCCACTGACACCCAAACACACCATTAATCTTCATTTGTCTCATCAAATTCTGCCATTCTCATTGAAATGGCCTCATTCTCCTGTTGACAGATTGTCAAAGCCGCCAAATGGAGTGGCATTTTTCTCTCCGGGGTCCCACCTCCTGTGTGCTGGCACCCTACACCCACCCACACACCCACCCACACCCACACACACCCACACACCCACACACCCACACACCCACACACCCACACACACCACACACCACACACACACACACACACACACACACACACACACACACACACACACACACACACACACACACACACTCTACCCCCCACCCCGCACCCCCAAGAGTATGATGAATGCAAGACGCGTTTCCCACCGCCGGTTATGTGTGTTTGGCATTCAAATAGCGCACCCCCACCCCACAAACCCCTCAGTAGGGGTGCAGGCTAATCTGATTTCTCAGCTGCCTGGAACTCCAGCTTCCTGACATTAGCAACAGGGTTTTGCCTGGTTGGGCTGCCAGGGACGCATGGGGTTTCTCATAGCCCCTCCCAGGGGCCTCGACCCCCAACTGCCAACAGGGCTTTGAGTGGCAGGTTAAGCAGCAATACAGAGCAGGAGGAAGGAAGTGTTTTCTAGCCGGTAGGTAGGTCAGGGATGTGTCAATTCTCCGTCAGTGGCCCTGGAAGGGACCTCCAGCTGTCGACCACCTGTCACAAACTGGAGAAGTTGTCACGCCGGCCGTAAGAGCGGCGGAACAGGAGTAAAGTTTCTTAGAAGCCCCGGGCTATGGAACACCGGGCTAAGGAACACCGGGCTAAGGAACACCGGGCTAAGGAAAATTGTTTGGGAGAACGGCATCGTCAATTTTAGAGAGCCTCTCTTCAAATGTTTAGACTGGAATGTTCTGTTGATGCCCAAGGAGTTTCCAAAATACCACACCGGTACCGGCAAGCATAACTGACCCAAAGCAAGGTTAGCATGTCTGATTCAATATGAAGGTTATATACTGTTTTTATTTAATTATTTCAGGAACGCAGTATAGAGTGTAGGCAAAACGTTCCACCAACATCACAGCAAACGCAGGACGACAAATGATTGTTCAAAACATCGGAACACTAAAATTAAAAACATGGAATAATAAATAGCATAATAAATCGCATTTTCTGGTTTTGGAAGGGCATACATTGTGCCACTATCAAGGCAAATTAATTGCTCCTTAAATAAATAAAGTCCTTCATAACTGCTTAGTCCACTTTACAAAATGTCACAAATAAACAATAAAAACAGAATCAGGTTTACTCGTCATGTCTGTTCACACACACACAAGGAATTTGTTCTAACCCCTAGCTGCAGCATTTAGGACACCAGTGCAATGGGTTTTAGTTAGTTCAATCCCAAACTAAAGGATCCATATGCCCACGATGAACGCTATATTTCAGGCTAATAAGCATCCACATAATGCGGCCACACACCCCCGTACAACAGCGCCCCCTATATTCCAAACAAAACCACACAATAGATTTTGGCTAGCTGGACTCATCGACCTGCATTTAACTTTTTTTACATGAGCATGCGCGCGATATATTCCGACTAGGTCAAACGACTTAACAGAATTGGAAAAATGTCTCCTATGGCACCGCGTGGTCGACATAAAGCTATGGCACCGCGTGGTCGACATAAAGCTATGGCACCGCGTGGTCGACATAAAGCTATGGCACCGCGTGGTCGACATAAAGCTATGGCACCGCGTGGTCGACATAAAGCTATGGCACCGCGTGGTCGACATAAAGCTATGGCACCGCGTGGTCGACATAAAGCTATGGCACCGCGTGGTCGACATAAAGCTATGGCACCGCGTGGTCGACATAAACCTATGGCACCGCGTGGTCGACATAAACCTATGGCACCGCGTGGTCGACATAAACCTATGGCACCGCGTGGTCGACATAAACCTATGGCACCACGTGCTCGACATAAACCTATGGCACCGCGTGCTCGACATAAACCTATGGCACCGCGTGCTCGACATAAACCTATGGCACCGCGTGCTCGACATAAACCTATGGCCTCATTAACTGTGGTTTAAGGACAATATACCACATATCCTTTTGCCTAATTGCATAAACATACACAGTTTGTGTTTCTATATTTGTTAAAGCACTACTTCTGCTTCATTTCTGTTTGACATCTTTCATTTTCTACCAAATCAAACACCAAGACATGCTAATAATTTTTTTTACCAAACGCACCCATGGCTAACTGAAAACAGGCTGAATGGGTTAGGGTTAGGTGTGTTCGGTATGTTAACGTAACACATAAAAAAGTTTTTCAACTAGCATATAGAACATTCGGCTGAATAGGTTAAATTAACATAACAAGCCAGCGAGTCCAACAAGCGAGTTCCCCGGTAAGCAAGTTCACCAAGCTCCCGATGTCATTCAACATCACTAAATCCATCGGATTCTTAATCCTCTGTGTCACTTATGAACAAGACCGCCTGGGCGTGGAGACGTAACTTCACCGTTGACGAGCCACTCCCGGCAGCACGTTTCCTGTAGTAGCTGACGCGGAAGTTTGTTGATGCGTCTCCATGGCGACAGAGTGAATGTGCGCAACTGTATTATCACTGAGTTACTTCACTATATGCAGTTATAATAGTTATAATAATGTAGAGAATTTAATAAGTGAAACACTGTGATAATGTTTTATTTTATTTACAGAGAAATAACTTTAATTTGGTTCGATACAGTTACACGCTGCGCCGGAAGTAGAGTCACCGGCGTAGGTCAGAGTTGAGAGAGAGTTGAGAGAGGAGCGAACAAAAAGAGAGTTGCAAAGTGATGAACGTTTGAGAGATTGTTTGATATTTTCTACCGCTGGTTGCACTTGGTAAACCGTTTTCACGGTGCAATTGTGCGGAGTTGTTTATGGTGTTTTTCTACAGAACGCTGGAAATAATAAACGCGCAATGTTGCATCCGTTTCGAGACGTGGAGTATTTTGTATAACCAGGGTAGTTACAATTACCTGTAGTTTGTAATCTGCAGAATAGGATTTTCTTTTTGGGGGCATTTTCAGTTGTATTTAAGTTAGTGTTAATATATAAGTCGCACCTGACTATAAGTCGCAGGACCACCCAAACTATAAAAAAGTGAGACTTATAGTCCGTAAAATATGGTATTCATTAGGATTTATGAAGGAATATGAAGAATGGGAAGAAAAGGGAGTGAGGGAAAAAGAAAAGAGAGAAGGAGTGAGTGAGAAAAAAGAGAGAGGCACAGGGAAGAATGAGGGGGTAAAAGGGAGAGGCAGAGTGAGTGAAAGGAGGGAGAGTGGAATAAACAACAGTGGTAGATATATTGTGTGAGTGTGTGAGAAAAGAAAGAGGAACAGACGAAGTGAGAAATGGAGTGAGAGAGAGAGAGTGTGAGAGAGTGTGTGAGAGAGTGTGTGAGAGAGAGAGTGAGAAAAGAAAGAGGAACAGACGAAGTGAGAAATGGAGTGAGAGAGAGAGAGTGTGAGAGAGTGTGAGAGAGAGAGAGTGAGAAAAGAAAGAGGAACAGACAAAGTGAGAAATGGAGTGAAAGAGAGATTAAGAGAGTGTGAGAGAGAGAGTGAGAGTGTGAGAGAGTGTGAGAGAGAGTGAGATGGAGAGTGAGATGGAGAGAGAAAGAGGAAGAGTTAGAGGGAGATAGTGAGACAGAGAAAAAAAAGTGAGAGTGAGAGAGACCCTAAGTGGAAATAGACTCTTACTTTGAAAATCACAAACACAGCAGCAAATGTCTCCCCATGACAATGAGGCATTTTAAATTTGCAACTGACTGAAATGAGAGGGGAAGGGAGAAGCAGGGTGAGAGGGGAAGGGAGAAGCAGGGTGAGAGGGGAAGGGAGAAGCAGGGTGAGAGGGGAAGGGAGAAGCAGGGTGAGAGGGGAAGGGAGAAGCAGGGTGAGAGGGGAAGGGAGAAACAGGGTGAGAGGGGAAGGGAGAAACAGGGTGAGAGGGGAAGGGAGAAACAGGGGGAGAGGGGAAGGGAGAAACAGGGTGAGAGGGGAAGGGAGAAACAGGGGGAGAGGGGAAGGGAGAAACAGGGGGAGAGGGGAAGAGAGAAACAGGGGGAGAGGGGAAGGGAGAAACAGGGGGAGAGGGGAAGGGAGAAAAGAAGAACCGTTGCCTTTACCTTATCTATCATGTCGGGCCGGTTTGTGGCAGCCAGCACGGTGACGTCTGTTAACTGCTCTATGCCGTCCATCTCTGTCAGGAGTTGGGCCAGAACCCGGTCCCCTACACCGCCAGAACCAGACGAGCTGAGAGAAGGAATGAACAATCTGTATAACCAAAGATGTCTCTGTTCCCTGTACTGGCTGATAAAAAGGAGCTGATTTTCCATAAGGAAGTGCTGTGCACCTTTCCTACTTCACCTTTCAAGACAGACACACACACAAACAGACAAACAGAGACACAGTAACAGACACACACACACACACACACACCTTTCCAGCCTACCCCCTTCGCGGCACAACTCCATCTTGCCACTTTTGCTATCACTTAATGAAGCATAGAAATGCCACAAAATACATCTTTAGAAAGACACACAGACACAGAAACAAACAAAAACTGAAAACCGGACAGAAACAGACAAAAAATGAACAAAGAAACAAACAGACAGTCATACTAACAGAGAACCAGTCAGACAGTGCCAATGGAAGTGACACACAGCATTACCATTGACCAGGCTACAGAGGACAAAAAGTCACACACATTCATTTATAACTCGGTCAGAAACAGACCACGACACAGAGCCAAGTCGGGCCTCTAACCCGGGCGCCTCTAACCCGGGCGCCTCTAACCCGGGCGCCTCTAACCCGGGCGCCTCTAACCCGGGCGCCTCTAACCCGGGCGCCTCTAACCCGGGCGCCTCTAACCCGGGCGCCTCTAACCCAAGCTGATGCTGACGTGTTACGAGAAATGGGTCACAGTATCATCACATGCAAACAAGACACAGGCACCCGATCCAGAACTTCAAGAACTCTGCCATGTGATTAGAACCAACATGTCACCCTACATGCAGTAAAAACCCAAGCACCTTGATCAATCTCTGGCAATGTCCGACGTGGCAGGGTAGGCCACGTTAAAAGCATATCTGATTGCGTGCTCTCACACCATTGACTTGTAGTGGGGGGTTTACAGGGCAGTAGGTCTCATATTTGGCTACCCCCATCTGCTGTGGTGTGCACAATGAAGTGTTTGTGTGCGGCGTGGCCTGTCTCCTCTCGCTGTCCTTGTCTTTCTCTTCCTGAGGCCACAGATGTTCCTAGTGCCATCTTACTGAAGTGCCCCTAGACAGACTGGTGTGTCTGTATGTGTGTGTGCGTATCTGTGTGTGTGTGTCTGTGTGTGAACTGACTTCATGGGAGCCTGACAGAGCAGGCTTTATCAGTGTACTTCCTGTACAGACTTCTGGACATTTGTGTCTAGACAGACGGCTATTCAGAGTCGTTGAGGAAAATAAATGTACTATTCAGTGTAATGCGCTGGACTGGACACTGAATAGTGACAATAATTCCCAGGAAAAACAGAAAGCTAAACCAAATATGACCTAAATAAAACACTTATATTAAACATCAAATTAGACAGTTCACTGTAGGCAACATTGAAACATTCAAACAGTGGTAATACTGAAGTAATTTAGCGTACGCACTTTTAGAAAACCGACTTACACACGTGAATACATTTGTTGTGTTTTTAGCCCCTATGGGAATCAAACCCACAACCCGTTTTTGCAAGCACTACATTCGGGCACTATCCTCACCACAATTCAATGAAAAGAATACATTTACAAAAGAATGAACAAACCGCACCAAAAACATTCTGACATTCGGCCAAAGAAATCTCTGAGTAGCGGGATTAGTCGTTTAGCAGGAGATGAATAAAAACAACAAAGGATAAAAGTGGGAACAAAGAAAAACAGTAATAAAGCAGGAAAACAAGTGTCACACGTACTACGCATAAAAGCATTGACCTTTCTGAGATAAAAATACCCACCTCCCTCTTTCTCCAGCTAGAGCGTCAATCTCGTCGAAGAACACTATAGAAGGAGCGACAGCTCTGGCCTTCCTAAACACCTGGTAGAGAAACATGGAGAGAAGGCTTTAATATTCTGTAACATAAACCGGGAGATTTGAATTGTGAACGCCGATTGGGCATATACTGAACGAATACCACAAGTACGATGTCACATAACTTGTTACTGCGCCAACTCAGCATCAGTAACTACCAGTAATTAACTGGTTCATAATATCAAAGTGCGATTCGGGGGTTTGTGGTATAACGCTAATAAACACCTAGCGATAGCTCTTAGCCGTGGTATATTAGCCACGCACCACATCCCCTCACGCCGTGTTGCTTGAGTAGTCTTGGGTTTAATGTAGAACTGCATTATACTGGACTGAACCAATTCAATCCATAACAATTGCAGTCCACATTGGCTGGGTTAAGTAATGGACGGTGACAGGTGACCAAGTACTCGCCTCTCTGACAGCTCTCTCAGACTCCCCTACATATTTGCTCAGTAATTCCGGACCCTGAAAGAGAGAGGAAAGTTTGTTTTACTGTGTGTGGTGTGTGGGTGTGTGTGGTGTGTCTGTTGTGTGTGTGTACATCAGAGGACCAGTTGTTTTTAGAAACCAGAGAACATACGGACAATAGCAGGACTCTAAACTGTAACCATTTCACTCACACAATCACAGAAACTAAGTTGCGTTTTGAAACGTGGTTGTAAAAAAAAGAAAATCAAAAAGCTGTAAATATTAACCAATAAAAATGCGAGGAATACACTAAATAACACTACTAAACACAAGTCATTAGCGATTACCACGCCAGGAGCGTACCTAACCTAAACACCAAAGAATACGCCATTAAACTCTATCGACAAACCACAAAATAAATCTGAAAGTAAACAAAAACAAAACATTGATAAACAAGTCAAAGGGGACAATTTGCAGGACTTCTGGGGCAGTGAGTGGGTGGCCCTCTGACCCCCTCCTCTCTAACTCCTTATCTCTGAGGAACACAAACATCCACTCAGCAGGTCAGAAGGCACTTCCTGTCCTTGTACAACCCCCCACCCCCCAACACCTCTGGGCTGACGGGGACACAGCGATTCAGCTGCTGCCCGTCTGTCTGCTCACATCACAACAATGTCTTGGACACGGACTCATGAATCTCACAGTTCCTTGGGTGCTGTCGCCCAGGCAGAGGTAGAACAAGGAACGGTTCTGCCTAGGCCGAGGTAGAAGAAGGAACGGTTCTGTTGCTGCCCAGGCAGAAGGTTCTCTGACGGTATATGTTAACAACTTAACATACATATTAACTAAAACAGATTTCTTTAACTGTACCCCTCCATAGACCGGGACTGATGGCCTTAGGTTCTAACATTATTAATTTCACCCACCAGGTGATCTAAGTCTCAATCAGTCCCTGTCAGTGTTTATTTAAGAGGTGTGGTAGGCGTCTAACTCCTTAATTGAATAAAGATACAATATAATTGTTTTCCTATGCGTGTGTGTCTGTGTGTGAGAGACAACTTGGAAGAACAACAAAAGTAGCTAACAACCCCTGGAAGTTCAAAGTAAACCAACTCCAAAAAAGCCCTTAGCGTTAAAATGTTAGTCATTCAGCAGGTTTTTAACACAAACCAAATTTAGCAACTCAATTTTCACTAAATATAGTACCTAAAGTCAGAGCTGCCTTTTACACAGGACCCTATAAATATGCATTTTTTCCTTCTAAATGTAGGTTCATCGTAAACAACTGAGACACTAACTGGGCAAACGCTTCTGCCGAGACCTCAAAAAAATCACCAATCAAAGATTACAGAGCTGATGAATCAACCTCCATCAAGAGGCCAAAACAGAGCGTAGAAGAGAAGGGAGAGGTGGAGGGAGGTCCAGGGCTGAATGGAGTGGAGAAGAGGGAGGTGGAGGGAGGTCCAGGGCTGAGTAGAGGAGAGGTAGATGGAGGGAGGGGTAGGGCTGAGTGGAAGAGGTGGAGGGAGGGGTAGGGCTGAGTGGAGTGGAGGAGAGGGAGGTGGAGGGAGGGGTAGGGCTGAGTGGAGTGGAGGAGAGGGAGGTGATGAATGAAAAGGACAAACACCCGGTCTCAGGGGTCAAGTGAAAAGTCCTGTACGTCTGCCTCAAAGAAAGACAGAGTCTGACAGCCCCGGGATATCAGGAAGCCTTTGTTTTCTGATTTAGGTAAAGCCACAGTGACGGGAAGTCTCCCTGTAATAAGGGATTTCTTCACATTTCGTTACGTGACTAAATTAGTGCATTGCACTAAATGAGAATTATTTTGTGTCCATAATGTCATTATGTTCATTTTAACTTAAAAAAAACAATTGGGTGGTAAATGCTTATTATACCACTTGTAAAAAACAGAATTAATAACTAAAGGAGTAGTTTTAAAAAACATCTGCCCCAAATAGAAATGGCAAACTAAGGAGAAATGGTCACCTTGACAGCAAGGAAGTTGAGTCCGCTCTCATTGGCGAGGGCCTTGGCGATCATGGTCTTAGAGCAACCAGGGGGACCGTAGAGGAGGACCCCTTTGGGAGGCTGAATACCCATCCGGATAAAGGCCTCCGGGTGCCGGAGAGGCCACTCCACAGCCTGTTTCAGTTTCAGCTTCACCTGCTCCATGCCTCCCACATCCGACCAGTTCACCTGCCAGGGGGACAGAGAGCCGGAGGGGACGGTTGGACTGGAAGACGGTTAGACATGAGACGGCAGAGTGCAAACGCCATCAAGACAAACATTAACCCACAACACAGACGGGCCTCGTCATATTTCTCTTGTTTATATAGTTTTTGTGCAAACCTATATATTCACACACACACACACACACACACACACACACACACACACACACACACACACACACACACACACACACACACACACACACACACACACACACACACACACACACACACACACACACACACACACACACACACACACACACACACACACACACACACACACACACACACACACACACACACACACACACACACACACACACACACACACACACACACACAGACCCAGGCCAGAGAATGTGTCCATTAACACCCACACAGGTATCTGCCAGGTGAAGCATTAAGTCAGACTTGGGCAGAGGGAGGTGAAGCATTAAGTCAGACTTGGGCAGAGGGAGGTGAAGCATTAGGTCAGACTTGGGTAGAGGGAGGTGAAGCATTAAGTCAGACTTGGGTTGAGGGAGGTGAAGCATTAAGTCAGACTTGGGCAGAGGGAGGTGAAGCATTAAGTCAGACTTGGGCAGAGGGAGGTGAAGCATTAAGTCAGACTTGGGCAGAGGGAGGTGAAGCATTAAGTCAGACTTGGGCAGAGGGAGGTGAAGCATTAAGTCAGACTTGGGCAGAGGGAGGTGAAGCATTAAGTCAGACTTGGGCAGAGGGAGGTGAAGCATTAAGTCAGACTTGGGCAGAGGGAGGTGAAGCATTAAGTCAGACTTGGGCAGAGGGAGGTGAAGCATTAAGTCAGACTTGGGCAGAGGGATATTAGCAAATGTATGTAAAACAACCATCTGAAACGACTGGTGATGAGAGTCTGCAGGAGCTAGAACGGATACATTTCAGTTTGTTTGACCACCCTCCCTTCCAGCGCTCTACCTCTCCCCCCCACCACCACCTCCCTTCCCTCTCAATGTGCTTGAGTTTCATTATTGATGGTCTAGTGGTAGGGTTCAGCTGATCACTTTCTCAGAGTTAACACATCCCAGGCCACAAGCGCTGTCTGCCAGGATCAGAGAACCTAATGGAAACTTGGCATCCAGTCACATACTGCAAATACTACACACTGAAAAGGGTATGGAGTGAGTAAATGAGTGTGAGAGTGTGTGAGAGAGAGAGAGAGAGAGAGAGTGTGTGTGAGAGTGTGTGAGAGAGAGAGAGAGAGAGAGAGAGAGTGAGAGAGAGAGAGTGAGAGAGTGAGAGAGAGTGAGGGAGTGAGTGAGAGAGAGTGTGTGTGAGAGAGAGAGTGTGAGAGAGTGTGAGAGAGTGTGAGAGGGAGTGTGAGAGAGTGTGAGAGGGAGTGAGAGTGAGTGTGTGAGAGAGAGAGTGTGTGAGAGTGTGAGAGAGTGTGAGAGGGAGTGAGAGAGGGAGTGAGAGTGAGAGAGTGTGTGAGAGAGTGAGAGAGAGTGAGAGAGTGTGAGAGAGTGTGAGAGAGTGTGAGAGAGTGTGAGAGTGAGAGAGTGTGAGAGAGTGTGAGAGAGTGTGAGAGAGAGTGTGAGAGAGTGTGAGAGAGAGAGCCCTGAGGAGACGGACAAAATAAGATCGAGAAATAGATGAGGACAGAGAACGAGAGGAAAATGGAAAAACAGACAGATGGATGAAGAAAAAGAGCTGAACAGATAAATGTAGGAAGAGTGTTATGGATAGAGGGAGCAGGCTGAAGGAATATGGTGACCAGAAAGATTACATAAGAGTGACAAAGAGATGAACCGCATACACAGAAGCAAGAGCAGAGGAAGAGAACAAAAAGGCAAAGGAAAAAAGATTGAGATGAAAGAAAAGAATAAAAAACATAAAGAGAGAAAGACTGAGCCTGGTGTGTAAATCACACTGCTTCAGGCAGTCCTACTCTACCAGGCAGACAAGCAGATGTGCACAGTGAAGATTTATAAACCTCTCCACCCTCCATCCAATCTTCCCGTTTTGCTGCGGATCTTCTACGAACAAAATGGAACAAAGGTGTGAATGATAGTAAATAACTTTTGTAAAACGTCGATAGATACGGAATAAAACAACCCAACTAGCAGGCTCATATGTCCTATCATGTCTTCCAAGCACTGGTTATTCCAATCTAATGTGGCTTTCTAAACTCTACCAGAGGCCTCTGATGGGGTTGCCGGGGGGGGTGGCTAAAGAGGACGATGACAACAACTTGGAATGTAGGGAAAGTTGAATAACGAGAACAGCGGAACAGCCTCCGCGGCAGCTGCCAGATGGGAATATTAATGGTACGTTCGGTCTGAGAGCGAGGCGTGCTCTGGTCTTACTCTGCTCTTACCCGGACAGGCTCCACTGGAAGTTACTTATATAAATGGATTAGAAACAAATGTTTGCACTCATGTGGATATAATCAAGTCGGAGCGCCGCGGCCAGCCCTTTAGCTGCAGTGTGCTCGGGTGGGGGGTGGGTGGGGGGGGGGGGTTACTAAAGCCCCTCTTTTGTTTCCAGGAACTGGCCGCAGAACTGAACGGAGATAAGTGCAAAGGGGAGCTTTAAGGAGGAAGCGGGTTTGTTTTTTCTGTTCTTTTTCTCTCACATTCGTTCCTGCCGGGAACCGACGTCCAACACAACCTGCTTTCAATTAGCTCTGGAGATGATCTTAGCCTCTTCCTCTTAGTTATTTCTTACACATGCAAACTTCAAAACATCCTTTTTTCAATGCTGTCCTTCTACATCTCGCCTCTTCCCCATCGGGTGATTCATCTCTACTTTGTGCCGGTGGGGGTGGGGGGGTTTGGGCTGCAGGGCCTGGTGGCCACAACCAACCAGACACTTCCTTGGTTTCAACCAATCTGTGAAAACCTCATGACAAAAAAGTTATGGTGTTTTACAGAGTGACCGACTAAATTACTCACTGAACCATATGCATTGAGATGTCATTTTCAGTATAGACACAATAAGGTCAGGCACAGATAAGCAGCCATCTTTGAGAAGTAAACCCTGCCCAATACAATACTTCTAAACAGAAACACCTTGTTGGGGTTCTCTCAGACATAGTTATCACATCTAACGAACGGTCTCTGAGATTAGACTAAATTGTAATACAATAACCAAATACATGTGGTTTATCTAACCCTAACCGATTGTTAGCTGGGATGCTAACACTTTGGTGGAGCCAACGCCGAGCCAAAGACTTAAACAAATCCCATGTGTTTTGCAACCAATCCTTGTGAGGAAATGTATCCGAACACAGAGAGGGGTCAATAGATAGACCGGTAATGTATTAAGTGCTTTAAGCAATTTGCGCTCCGGAGAAAAAATATATTTTAGTACCCGAAGAAGCAGCTGGACTACGAGACAGTACATTTCCGACGAGTCTGCAGAGTTATACGTTCATCCTCGGGATCACTCATCCAATTGTGTTGGATAATATCCTTTAGAATAGTGTTCACGTTTTTAACTTAAAAGGGTAGAATGAGGGCCAAAGGACGGACATACCTTGGGGACATCAATAGCTACTTCTCTCATGGCACTTGGTTTGACCTCCCCCATGGCCCACAGAAGGTCCTGCAGGGTGACGGTCACTGTGCCCATCAGCTGCAGGTCGGATGGCTGCGAGCCACTGCCAAGAGCACGTCTCAATGCGTGCATCCCTGAAGAAAGCCAAGATTCAGGTCAACCTGTTCATCAATGTACCGAAGTAAAACAAATATTACCTGTCATCAACTTGATCAGTGGTCGAAAATGCTACATATTAGTGAGCTTTTCATTTTCTCATGAATGTTCCACTACAATATGGGATACATGGTTTACATGGTTGATTGGATGAGAAGTAAAGCAGACCCACACCATAATGCGACCGCCTCCATGCTTAACAGTTGGTATGAGGTTCTTCAGTTCAAAGGCAAACATGGCGTCTGGCATTGAGGCCAAACAACTCCACCTTCAAAAATGTGTACAGCCCGATGATATTACTGCTGTGGACTTTTCATCCTGACAATCTGACTTTCTAGGTTGACAGGCAGAGGCCAAATGGTAACGTAACAAAGTCTTCAAGAAATGTATTAATTTAGAGTAAACTGTTAGCATCCACAGCCCTGTTGTTAAATATTTATCTGAATGTCACACATTTCTCCACCTAAAAATATTTGTCAATGTAACAGATGTCAATCGTAACAGCAGACCGTGAAGACTCTTTTTGGCGAATGCACGACACCAGGTGCGAACTCGAGGTTATCGCTTAAAGAACGCATGTTCTTCCTTGACGACCTTCCAACTCGCTGAGCCATACGAAAGGAACCAACTAGAGAGCCCCACCGGTGAAATGTCAAGCTAGTATGTGCCCAAGTCTTACATTACTATATGTAGGAATTTTGTTGAGGGTTTGACTTTTTTAAGTCTATAGAGGGTCAACATTGTCAACATGACAACAATAGCTCAAGAACGCCTTTTCAACTTTATTTAAATGCAGGTCTTGTGGTTGTGGACAAGTCCTTGACAGCCCCTCCAAAACTCCAAACACACCCTTACTTTTATATAGTAGAATCTTAACTTCAGCTCACAAGCTTCTACATGTCACCATGACAAACCCCAAATGAATGTCTCCAAATTTCTGTTCACTCATTCAATACAAAGCATTGGACATGCAAAGCCAAAAATAAATGCCGGAGAGAAACTGTAGTTAACACTATGTCGAGATTAGAGTGACTGTAATTAACACTATGTTGAGATTAAAGGAACTGTAATAGATACTATGTCGAGATTATAGAAACTGTAATTAACACTATGTCGAGATTATAGGAACTGTAATTTACACAGGCGACTAAGATCTGCAGAGAATAAAAAGGACATAAAAGTAAAAGCACAGAAATAAATTAATCTGTGCATCTATATTGTGTTTGTCGGGCCTCGCAAAGTAGTGCCTCAAAGGGATCAAGTAGAGGCTGAAAACAGCTCCGACACGATCACCTGGGACCGTTGGTGGCAGGTCAGCAACTGTACTTCAGCATTGCCGGTTTTTCTCATGGCAGGTCTTCCTACACACAATGTCGTGAACATGAAATCAATAGCCTCAGCGTAGAGTTGGTTCAGCCTTCTAAAGCTGGCAGCAAGACAAAAAACTCAAGACAAGTCGTAACCAAGGAGACGAGTGGGCAAAAATAAGGAATACAGTCTGACAATCACTTCGTAAACATCGGTATACAAGGGAGGAATTTGAATGGGACAAGAGCCTTTGAATACCATGAACACTGAATTGAAAGCACTGTGAGGATGCTTTAAGACATGCTACAAAAATATTAAATAAAAGCGGCATCTTTGGAAGAAAAAAAAACACAGCAAAAGGGTTCCTCCCTCCAGTGGGTTGATAGGAGTCATGGGGAAGACTGGCTAAATGTTACACATCAAGTCACTACACCAAATTAAATGACGTTTTAGGATGAAGAGCAAATGGAATCGTGAATGAGAGTGCTTGTGCACAAGACAAGAGTCCGGGGTTAACTAAAAACTTGCTCTCGACCAGCTTTCACACAACCAGTTAAAAGGACTCATACAGATGGGAATTTCATGACCAAATGATCCGGTTGCTGATGACATGATTACAAAATAAGCCAAAAACAATTTTGAACCGCAAGACTGTGAAGGGTCCTTCCTCTCCGGAAAAGCTCATTTCCAGCCCTCAACCCTTCACCACACATCAACTTTCTCTCACTCCGTCAAAGCTGCAGTTAAGGTCATCTCCCGCTCCACAACCCCAACTAAGCATGGAGCCTTCCTCTTCTCTGAGCCGGGGGCCAGGGACTCTGGGACTAGGGGTTGGGGCTCGCAGCCAGACCAGACAACAGGGGATTTACGATCAGACAAGACTACATCCTGTTTATATATTTCCAGCATCCGATAGGAGACAGAAAAAAGGATGGAATAAAAAATAAAGAATGTGGAGAGAGAAAAGGCTAGGGATAGATCGACAGAGGCGGAGACAGAGAGAAAGACATCAGCCGTCAAGGTCAGTGTGATCTGGCCTTGCTACGTCTCACCTCCCACAACACATCAATCCAGCCTGGCCAATAACATGGCCGTCTCGTCTGTGTCTCCGTTAAATTCTCCAGGACCTAACAGCACAAAAACATCTGCCACAGCCTTGGCCGTGTCTAGCCGTAGGAAGGGGGGTCCACGGGTTACATGAGGGACTCCGGCAACATCCGGCCCCAAGGCATTAAGAGAATGCAGGAATGGCCCGGGGGAAACGGACCTCAGGACCTGGTTTAACCGGGCCAAGTTGGTTTGCCGTTCATCGGACAACAACCTCGTTTGCCAAAGTTCCTAATTAGCTGTGTTCCAGTGCATCGTCAATCTGTATGTTTTTGGTGCAGTTTCCCCAAGCCGTAGACAGGGAGGTTACAAAAAATTGGCAGTCATTAAAGTTTTAAAAAACGTGCCACCGATGCTGGAGAATAACTCAGAGAACAAAATAACCTAAAGAAACCAACTCACAACAAATTATCTGTATGAACAACTGACAAGTGTCCACAAAGCCAGAGCAAAAGCCAAATCTGCAGGTAGAGTCACGAAACGGATGAATGCAGTATTTGTCTTGGAATCTGGACAGCCCAAAGGCAAATGTAATTCAACAAGGCGACTTTAGCATTTTGGCTTTAGGGATTACATCCCCTGGGTAGGCTCAGCTCGATCCGAGCGCACATTTGGATTAGTTATGAAAACATCCAATACACTGTTAGGAGGGAGAATAAGCAATACAACTGGGTTTAATCTGAACCGCATGTGAACCGTTCTGCAGGGAATGAACAAGCGGGGCCCGTCCACATTGCATTCACCAAACGTCACAGTGGACCCAAACTAGGATGGGGACTGGAATTATGTCATTATAACAGATGGGAGGGAAAACACGGTGACATTGAAGGACTTTGTGTGATGGGGAAAAAACAGGCCCTCGGTATCCAAAGACAACAACCCCTTGGGTACACACAGCAGCACCCTGGAAGAGACTGCAAGCCATGTCCACACACCACAAGGTGAACAAATCTGGAACGTTGGTGCTTCCCACTGCATCACAGGTGTCCAACTGGTTCCATGGAGCGCCAAGTGACTACAGATTTTTGCACTCACTTTGTACTTGATTGATTAAATAAGTCACTAATTGGTTGTTAAGGTCTGAACTGGGAACTTTTTTAAAGGAAAAAAGAAAAACCTGCATACACTAGGCACTCTGTGGAATCGGTTTAAAAGCCCTGCACTACATCTATTGACAACTTTGAGTTGTACTGTTTTTGTTTTGCTAAACAAACTAAGGTAACAGTTGGGTTTTAAGGGCGTTCGAGGCATCATTGAGGTCTAGTGTCTGAATATGATGATAAAAACAGTCATTTATGTAACTACATTGCCAAGAAAGCCCCCCTGACGACCCCCCACCGCCGACCCCCACACCACCCCCAATTCGTCCCGGATCATCATCCCATTTGGGGGTACATCTCCGCAGAGCCGTGTGGTTCCTGAGCGACGTTGACCAGCAATGACTTGGGAAATACTTTGTGAAAAACTATACAGGAATGTTTTAATTACCCCAACAGGCTTCCGGGAACACCTGTATTTACAATACCCAACATCTGTTCCAGAACAGTAACACTGTGATAATACGTGCACTTAAACACACACACACACACAGTGAGAGAAAGAAAAAGGGAGAAAGAGTGATTGAGAGAAACAGAGCGAGAGAGGCAGGGCAAGCTGCCATTAGTTGAAGGTAAGGGCCGAGGTCAAAGAGTACCAGGCGAACATTTCCGGATTTTATAAACAGAGCCCCCAAATAAACTTCACATACTGGTTCGGCCATATTTGTGTAGCTGTAGAAGTAGCGACCCGAAATGCCAAAAGTGTCTTTAAAAGGACAAGGGAGTGGAGAAAAGCACTTTATATGGATGGCGGCTTCTATAAACACACATCTAGCATTTAGCACTGTTTATCTCATTCATGTCTTTGTTGCAGAATTTATGTCAAACACAATACTTGCGTCATTTTTTCCTGTCACCCAGTCCCAGCCCATAACTACGCCATAGAGTGTGAAACATTATCTCCAGAACTCCACACCAAGGACACGTTCTGGAGGGGAAAAAATCCAACTTTTAGATGCAAACGAGGTAAAGTTTTAAACAATTACAACTATAGCACATTAACACTATTAGCGTACATATAGTATGTGTGATGTATATAGTATATCAGCATAGTACATAAAGTATATTTACACCAAAAAATGCTTTTACATTAAACCAGAACATGGATGAAAAACAATCACGCTATAAAACAGAGTCGTGCGGTTTCTACCAGGCTTCCTATCCATCGGCACTTTCCAAAGGGCTTCCCCTGTTTGGGAATTTCTGTAAACATCCGATCCGGATGTGGCACACTGTAATTGACACTGTTTGGACTGAGGAAATGAGTCATCTCCTACCACAAGTATCAGCCCACTATCACTACAACAACACAAAGCCACGCTAGAGAGCATGGATCGGACGGAAAGCTTTAACACAACGGAGGTATAATGTTAGGCCACCTTTACATGTGCCTACGGATCCTTCCTCACTCCCGGGGTAAATGTCTTCAGTTATTCCTTCCCTTGATACGTTGTTGTTGTTGTTGTGTATCAGCGCGCGTAGATTCACTAGAGGCTGCTATTGAGTGAGTCAGCAGACACTAGGGAGGGATGCATTTGGGAATTAGAAAGCCAGTTGTCACAACTTCATAATAAATACACAACGTTGGTGCTCAGGTTAATCGACAGCGCCAGAGAGAGTAAAATCGAGTTTAGTCTTGGCCGTTGCGGAAAAATATCAAGGGCAGATTGGCCCAGCCTTCTACAGAATGTGGTCATATTGCGAATAGTGCACACAAGCGTGCATTGAATTCGGCAATAATGTTGAATAATGTCTATCCCATAATAGGAATATCTGATAAACACTGTCCCTTTAATCTGAGGCCTTCACATGGACAGGGATGCAGACAATATGAACAAACACTTTTCACGTTCATCACAGTGACATACAAACACAGGTGCTTACTGACAGCTTTGGCCATGGGTTTTTTCCTGTCCCTGACCATGTAAGCTGAAGACTCATGTTCTCACCCCGTGTTACCCAGGTTTCCATATCTCCACGAACGAGAGACCCAGTGTGATGCCCACATCAGGAAAGAGACACAGAGAGAGAGAGAGAGAGAGAGAGAGAGTGATGCCCACATCAGGAGAGACAGAGAAAGAGAGAGAGTGTGATGCCCACATCAGGAGAGACAGAGAAAGAGAGAGAGAGAGAGAGAGAGAGAGAGAGAGAGAGTGATGCCCACATCAGGAACAAGACAGAGAGAGACAGAGATGCCCACATAAGGAGAGACACAGAGACAGAGAGACAGAGAGACAGAGAGAGAGAGAGTGATGCCCACATCAGGAACAAGACAGAGAGAGACAGAGATGCCCACATAAGGAGAGACACAGAGACAGAGAGACAGAGAGACAGAGAGAGAGAGAGTGATGCCCACATCAGGAACAAGACAGAGAGAGACAGAGATGCCCACATAAGGAGAGACACAGAGACAGAGAGACAGAGAGACAGAGAGAGAGAGAGTGATGCCCACATCAGGAACAAGACAGAGAGAGACAGAGATGCCCACATAAGGAGAGACACAGAGACAGAGAGACAGAGAGACAGAGAGAGAGAGAGAGTGATGCCCACATCAGGAACAAGACAGAGAGAGACAGAGATGCCCACATAAGGAGAGACACAGAGACAGAGAGACAGAGAGACAGAGAGAGAGAGTGATGCCCACATCAAGAGAAAGGTTTATGCAGCCAGGTTAGGGTACCATTGTATGGGGTAAGGATGTCAGTTGCCCCCCTCCCTGTCCAGGAGGGGTGTACCAGCTGGTCAGGTGCGTGACACCCCCACAGCCCCCTTCTACCTACACAGGAAGTGGGGCCACAGTGAGGCACGTCCCCTCACAGAAGGGGATTGTTCAGTGAAGTGGACAGGGAATTCTAAAAATGTTTCCATGAACGCGTTTGTTGTTGTTGTTGTTGTCGGCAGCGATAAAGGAACCAACACAGAACGTCGAGGCAACACCAGGTCTGGATCCATTACAGTGGATCGCCCCCCAACTCAAACGTAGAAAAAACCATGCTCTTTTTTTAAATCAAGGGCAGTCATTGGTTCTGAACTCTCAGAAGGCTGAGGTCTATCAGGACCAAAAACCTCTCAAAATATTTTTTTGTCATTTAGTGCAGTCTATGTTCGTATTTGTTTATTGCTTGTGTTGACTTTTGCGCTAGCGGCCCAAAACAAATTCCTTGTTTGTTGTAAACTTACTTCGCAATAAATTGCAATGTTTCCTGGAGACTTGTATGTATACTAGTATGTATACTAGTATGCCTGTGAAGTACACGGGGCTGGTTCTAAACGCTCTAGCCTCCACGGATTGTCTCTGAAAACCCTGGCGGTCACGTCTGGTTTCTGCAGATGGTAAATCACGCTCATCGCCAGAGAACTTCCGCAAGCTGAGGTAGTAGCTCCTCTCAGCTGGAAATGTAATCCACCACGTCCCCAGGACCACCCATGAGACACTGAAGGTCACGCACGCACACACACGCACACGCGCACGCACACACCTAACCATTGGCCACAGAAACACCCCAACATCCTGTTATCCGGACACTGTTTACCAGTTCAGGATATTGGATTGAAAAGCTAAGGCTGTGTGGGCTCAGAAGAATTTCACAACAAGTAAATGGTTTACGACGTTCAACTTTAAAGACATTTTCTAAATGGGATTCATAAACCGAAGTAAGAGCCCACATCCTTAAGTTAGTAGGGGTAGGGGTTGAGTTGCTGAGCCATACAGATAAGAGATGCTACACCATTGACTGTAGGAGCTAATGAGCCGATGAAAAAAGTACAGGTCCCAATAGTACATTATTGTGTCTGATTTTCTGGGGTTTAAACTCCGGCAGCTTCCCCCTACCTACCGAATATTCCCCACTAATGCATTCCTTTATTGTCCTAGTCAATTGTTTTTGGTTGTCATAATTATTCATTTACATTTAAAATGTAAAGACCATTATTGAATAATTCTCACTTTCACTCTATTTCTTCTGCAATCTGCTCACAAATCTAGACACTGCTCTTTTGCACTATTCCGATACACATTACACATTCTATATTTACCCAGTAATGCCAAATAGGCAGAGTCTCTTGACTGTTCGTGTTGTGTGTTTTGCTCTGTTCGCACTGTTTTGAGTACCTCTTAAAATGTATGTTTTAACACTGCAGCTAGGCGTCAAAACAAATTCCTTGTGTGTGTAAACAGACTAGGCTAATGCATCTGATTCTGATACAAACTAAAATATATGACAAATTTGAATTACAGTAATTTTCTGTGATGAGCCATCTACATTTTCTTCCATCAAGGCAACAACGTGTATCCTCTTTAAATGCTTGTGCATTACAGTTGTGCCCCTGTGTTACTGGAGTTATGCGTAGCAAATTTAGCAAGAAGCTGTTATCGCTTATTTCTTTAAGTAAAGTGGACCCACACATGACATTTCCTGTAGCCTCTGCTATCATTCAAAATGTAGATCCAACTAATCCCAAGTGACATTCTCTGCCAATTTTTTTTATCGATTAGTTTTTGCAACTCTAACCTCTTGGGTGCTTCTCTGACATTGCTCGACCAAGCGCAAAGACTTTTTCGCTGGCTTCAAAATCATTTTACGACAAATCCGCCATACTCTGACGAATCAGTAAGCTGGCTAGCATAACTTACCGGACTCCTTGCAGACCGCGGCCAAATCTGCGCCGACGTACCCATGAGCAGCATCCGCTAGCTGGTTAATCTCCTCGGCGGTCACCCTACAGGGCACAGAGGTCAGAATCTTCTGGAGGATGTCGGCTCGCTCAGCCGCGGTTGGAACGCCCACCTGGAATCATGAACAGTAGTTTAGCAAATTACAGTTCATCAGATAGCTATCATCTATTAGTACAATCACATTTGGTACGCCCACCTGGAATCATGAATAGTAGTTTAGCAAATTACAGTTCATCAGATAGCTATCATCTATTAGTACAATCACATTAATGCCTCAGTCATGTATGAAATTCCGCATTTAAAAGCGAGTGAATTTGGTGACGTGGTGCACATATGACATTATCAGGGATACTTTTGGGTCGATGGCTCTACTTTAAAAGCCCGTCGTCCAAAATCCCAGAAAGCCCCTTTATAAAATTGATTCCAACAACTAACAGCCTGGTTGGGTAAGTAAAAATATCTTCCAATAAGAGAATAATGATAATTCCGTGTTCAATGCGTGAACTGGGGGACAATACAACTTTTAGTTAGAGTCACTCATAAGTCACACTTTAAATGAGTCAGCAAATTTAGTCATTAAGTTAACCTAATTGCTTCCCAGGTTATTGCTGTAAATTATGTGTTTTCACTGAACCGACCAAAAGTCAGGTGAGAAACAAAACATGGCCACGCTGAACTGCTCACCTCTAGTTCCTTGTCAAAACGTCCAGGACGCCGGAGTGCCGGATCCAGGGCGTGGGGTCGGTTGGTTGCTCCTAGGACCAGCAGCTGACCTGAGTGGTCCTCCTGGAGGCAGAGACACATACATTTAGGAATGCTGGCATGACAGTCCATAGACATCAGTATGAATGGGAATGCTGGGATGTTAACATGAAGGTGCAAATCATATCGGCAATCATTAATCAAAACTTGGAGTGTTGAAAACCCGGACATTGGAAGGTCACAAAAAATAAATGACAATCCCAGACCGTTAGGCAAAACAAATGACCAGATAAATTACTGGTTTACATCTTCTGGAACTCTCCAGGTTTTTTTGTGTCAATGCAGTAAAATCTGGCACAACAACGGCTAATGGAAACAACAGAGTTCCCGGCTCTAGTTTAAACCCTGGCTGTGTTCTATATCAACAACGGTGAGGTTTGAGAAAGATAAAGCCATTTCCAATACCACAGGACCAAGCAGCGAGGCAAAAAAATTATAAAAAATGATCTGAATGTGAAAAAAATTTGTGACACATTCCCCAAGCAAATACAATAAGCCTTAAAAGCAGACCGAGGGACAGACAGTTGTCTAGAGAGTGGCTGCATCTGTGCAACACAGACCCGGACTGGGTAGATGGAGATGCTGTTAGTGATGACACAGTGCCAATTTGGCGCTTCGTTGACCGGGCAGTGACGGGTTTTCCAGGCCCCCTATGTACTCCAAGGACGTGGGGAGCGGCTGTGGATACACTTCTGTTCTGGGTCCTGAGCTCTCTTGTTCTCATGAGTGCGATTTGCTGACAGAACACTCGAGATTCGCTCGGGAGATACAGACGACGTCAGAAGGATGTCCACGGAGGAACAGATGGTTTCAGAGTTTTCCAAGATTAATGTGTTCGGGAAATGGACGTTTCAGAATGTGCAAATGCTTTAACGGTACTCACAGAACCAATACCATCCATGAGAGTGAGGAGAGAGGCCACAACTCGTTTCTCCACCTCGTTCTGAGCCCCCTCGCGTTTGGGACACAGAGCGTCCAACTCGTCAATAAAGATGATCGCGGGTCGCCTGACAAAACAAAGCAAAGCGTCAGTTGTTAAACACTTGGAAGAACGCTGAATTTATAAGTGTTGTTATTGGGAAAAAAATTAACAACCTAAGAGGAGACAAATATACGTGTTTGTAACACTTACCTTTGAGAGGCTTCTGAGAATATCTGCCTGAGCCTGGCCTCCGTTTCACCGTAAAACCTGTAAAGGAACGGAAAAGTATCTCGTCTACAGACATTTAACTAATACTCACTAATCCCAGCCACATTTCATTATGTAAGAAAGACTATATAACCCTACTTGCTCATGATTTCTGGCCCATTGATTACAGTAATGTGCGCCCCGACTTCATTGGCAATGGCTCGTCCAATCATCGTCTTTCCTGTACCTGGGGGACCATAAAGCAATACTCCCCTAGGAGGTGTGATGCCTGTAAAGAAAAATGAATGACTAAAACAACCCAGAAACACATTATATGAGAATTGTTCTGCAACCATATATCCGTGTACCATAGTTGGAGAACAGTTCTGGGTGTTTAAGAGGCAGTTCGATGGTCTCACGGATGACCTGCAACTGACTGCTGAGCCCCCCAATCATGCTGTAGGTGACCTTTGACCTCTGAGCTGCTGTTTCATCTTCCTGCTGACCCTCTTTTAGCCTGTCTTTGAACTTCACCGTAGTAGAGGTTGAGATGCAGTAGAAAGTGTCATTACTCAGTGCACCAGCAGGGGGAGTGATGAGCTGTTGGTCTGTGTTGGTCTTCTCTGGGCTGAGGGCCGTCCTGTCCTCAATCTCCAGACTGAGGCATCCTTCCTCAGGTCCTGTGTGACTAAGTGGATTGCATTGGGGGGTTGTGGGGATACAGGGGACACGAAGGACCCGGCACGGGGTACTGGCTGCAGGACCTGCCCCCCCCGGGTAACTTGTCTGCTCCTCCATGGTCAAAAGGCTAAGCTGCAATGACAGGTCCATGGAGGTAGAGCCCAGGACTGAGGAAGACCCCAGGGCAGAGCTCGTCAGAGAGGCCTCCTCCGTTTCAGGATCCAGTCCCGAAGTTGGCAGTGGTCTCTCCAATGAAAGTCCGTTGACCCCTGTCACCCGCTCCACGCGCAGATTACACGCTCGCCCAAAGTATGTCAGGGATAGGGAGTTTCCAGGGAGAACAATCTTTCCATCTAAAACATCAATGTATGGGCACATTAATACCTCATTATATGCAAGGATGGTAGATACATGAACTGAGCATGAAAATAAACTTGCTTACCCAACGATCGGAGGAAGAAGTTACTGAATTCCTGGGTATTCAGCATATCATCCTTTTGTCTGCAATTAACAAATAAAAAATTAAAATCTGAGTATCAATTATACAATTGAGATAACAGTTTCTGTGAGTTAATGTTGCAGATATAAGTCAAAACAAATTCCTTTTCCGTGAAAAAAAAAAATTGGGGGTTTAAAAAACTTTCTGATTCTGATTTTTTGCTTCAGGGGTCTCACCAGCAGGGGGCAATGTTAACCAATTATATATAAGAATTGTCTGAAAGCAAGACAACAATTTCCCTTGGTGCATGGGTTCTTATATGGACTTTTGTTCATTGGTTTTAAATGTCTTTGACCATTGAGAAGCTAATTAAATGTATAGAAAGCAAACTACATCTAATGATAAAGATCTACTTCATATTCAACATACCAATGAATGCAACCGAAATGATAAGAGTTGTACATAGTTTCTTCAAAAGCAGCGTTAGTCAAAATCCTTTACCTGGTGGAGAGAAGCACCTCTGATGCCTCTAGCACAGGACCCGTCAGGAGGTGAACTGAAACTTCATCTCCAGGCTTCACTTTCAGGCTACTCTGAGAACCTTTGAGTAGGCCAACTTTTCCTCCAGGGAAACACGCCGCAGGCCAGGCCAAACACACCTGTGAAGACAATAACACCATTGTCAGTTGGAAAGGAAAACATCTGACAACTTGTATCACTAAAATTATGCAATATATTTAATTCCAGTAAACTTCTGATATTCTCTTCCTTTTACATTATGCCGAAAATCACAGTGTTAACCTACCTCCTGTTGCCCAGTGCTGCTCGATAATAACACTGGTCTTCCAATAGGAAAGTCGGCAGACTTCATTGCATTAATGCTTAGCTGGACAATAAATACTCTGCATCTCTTGGGAACCCTGTCGTCTGCTGCACATGAATATGGAAATAGAATGTCTGCTTTTGAGACAACTTGAACAGTCTAACGCATTGACACCGTTATGAGGGATACAATGCATGACTGTAGGTCGCATGACACAGGATGTGCACATTTACATTCACCAAATGGTATTGTACAACTTCACAAATCATCTTGATCAAAACAAGGTAAGTGCATTCTCAGTAAACACACAGCACATGTTACTACTACGAGTGTGTATAATAGCTAACACATTACCTTTCTCAACGAAATCTATGACTGTAAATGTGTTGATGGGATTCTTGCTGCCTCCCCTCCCCTCGTGCCCAGAGCTTTGAAGGCTCGCGATATTTGTATCGGTGGAACCATCCCCATGTCCGTTTGACTTGTCACTGTCATTGATTTTCTTCACTTTGCTCTTGTTTTTCTTAGTAGACATTTGTGTAATTGGTCTAACAGTTAGCGTACATGTGCAGGGAAACGTTCAGCTTGACAGCACACTGTAGCGGCGGCAGCATTGGTTGAATATCTGACACACTTCCGGGTTAAAGTTCAGAACCGGCCCTTTTTTACCGTAAGTCTTGTACTTACACGGCAACGAAAACCCGCGTTCACGCTCTGTTAATAATTAGGCACAAAAACAGATCGTTTATTGAAGTGTACACGTCATATAGAAACTGTTTAATTGCTTGTCCTGATATGCATTTACTTGTTAGAAATGTGTAACATGGTACCAGACACTACACGGTTCACGTGGCGAAATTGGTCAAAATAAGTTTACGGTACTTACGGTATTCATGGAACTTTATGTAACCTGCAGGTAAAGTGCAATTTGGTGGACTCTTTTTTCATAAAAAATATATTTAATCCACGTATAACATGGCATCGCTGGCTCATAAACTACAACCTCTGCTAAGAAACGCGATTGCAAATAAAAATCCCGTCGCGCATACACCGTATTTTCGGGCATTCACATGGTCCATCAGCCGGGTACAGAGGCGAACAACACAGGGGACACATGACCATGTTTTGATCGGGGAAGTGGACAGATTCGGCGGAGTAACGGTGAACCTCCGGGAAGGTGATTTCACGTCCGATATCAGCGAAGGACTCTTTAGTAACCTACTGAGAGGTTAGTTTTTAGACACTAAATGACCCTGACATATTTTACAACTATCTTGTTTTAGGTGTCATACAACTAACCCCTTCATATTTGCTGTGCAGCGCAATTGATTCATAATTTATAAATAATACATTATAAGTATAACTATGTATTACAAGGTGATTTGTCAATGAGTTAATTAAACATTTCCTGCTGTCGTTTTTATCATTTAAATCAATACATTGAAGATTGTTTAGCTCCAATGTGTATCACGTTTATCTGCAATGTAATTTTTTACCTAACATGGTTTGTGTGGTTTCCTAATCCTCTCGCAAGTACATGGGTCCTACCATTGCTGGTTTATCAACTGAAATACCTGTCTACATAACAGTGTAATAAACAGTCTGCAGTACACGGACTAATTGTTTGAAAATAATTTCAAGACTACCCTAATCGGTATCCACATGGGATATCCCTATCTGCAGTAGCTGGTAGTAATTCAACTCCCGAAGGTTGCTGGTTCAACTCCCCCCCCCTCCCGTCGGACGCTACAATATGAACAAATCCAAAGCCAAGCAAAATGCCACCAAAGACCAATTAACTGGGGTGCAGTAAATAGCAACAAGGTATAGGTGAAGCAGGTGCATTATGGTACCTTTGAGCAGGGACTCCAGATATAAGATTGTTATATCGTACAGTGGGAGATATGTCTGCAGAACAGGCGACCTGAAGACCTGCTCAGCAAGGCCACGGGGAAATAGATAGGTCTTACATTTATTTATTTTACATTAATTTATTTTTATTATTGTATTGCAATGTTGGGGAGGGTGAGATCTAAGCATTTCATTGCATAACTTGTTATTGTAATGACAAATAAACACCCTTGAACCTTGAAATATACTCAGCTTCTGTCCTAAATGTGTTGTTGATTTGTGTTTTAGACGCTTTAGCACAATGGAGAACAGAGGGTCAGACGGCAGTCTGGCTTCGAGTGCCCATCTCTTTGAGTCGCTTTGTGGCAGCAGCTTCTGTTCACGGATTTACCTACCACCACGCCAAGAAGGACCGCGCTGTTCTGGCTCTGTGGCTGCGACATGGGCAAAGCAGGTTGCCCGGGTTTGCCACACATCAGATTGGAGTAGCAGGTAGTACAAAGCCTAATTGTGTGACTTACAGTATAAGACATCTTCAGAATGATAAGGCGATAGATTCAGGTTCTTTTATAGATCTAGATCTAAACACTTAGGTCAGGTCTGCTTCGGGTTTTTAGGAGTCCCTTTGGACACGCATACATGTGCTTTACTGGTGTGCAAAGGCAAGGCACATGTCATCCATCTTCTACTGGTCCTCGATGCATAAACATTTTATTGATCTGACATACTGTATTACAAACGTCCAGTGTTTGCAATCAAAAACATTTTTAAAATCACTGCCATGGTCAACCAGCAGGTGGCATGCTGTAGCTGGTATCTTCCCCCTGACGAGGATGCAAGCATGTCACAACATGTCTCTGTAATCAGAACCAGAATTAGTTGGATTCGCCATGTCCAATTACACCAAACAAGGAATTTGTTCCGGTTCAATATAAGCTTCAATTAACAATATGAACAAGAGAACCAATACATTGATTCAATATGTCATACATAAATGTCTAGACTAGAGTTGTAACTGTCAAGTTAGAGTTCAGAGTGAATATGAATTCCTGTGTGGGAAGCAGGCTGTGGACAGTTTGGTACCGGGAGCGTGTTCCTGAGACCCACTGCTGTGTGGAAGAAACTGTTCTTGTGGTAAGAGATTTTGGTAGTAATAGATCTCAGCCTTCGTCCAACGGGTTCGTGGGAGGGATTGGCCTCAATCTCTGCTGCCCGCCTCGGTGACCTAGAGGTGTATGTATCTCTTAGAGACAGACGTTGCACCCAGTGATCGGCTCCGCAGAGCGGATGATGCCAAACCTGGTCACTGTGGTCTAAAGACATTTTGCCAACAATGACTTGGAGTATTCCGTAATTAAATTATTCCTAACAACAATGACAATCACATACTGTTCCTTAATATTATCTAAGGTACCCACAGAGTCAATGTTCCAAATAGCAGGCTCTTGCGGGTGTGTTCAAAATGGCTACAATTTGAATGACATGTCAGTCATTTTAGTCATTTTGTCTAGAGTAGGCCCACATGTGATTAACAACTGACAATTACCTAGTGTGCAATATAATTTGAAATAATATTCAATATCCCCATAGATCTCTGTGACCACAAAACCCTCTGTTGATTACTTGGTTTGCTGCATTGTTCACAAGCTGACGTACAGAGTCAGTCTCGGCTGTTGGAGGAAACTTTTCTTCCCCTCTAAAGGCTGACCTAATGATAGCTTCTCAGTCCGGTACACACCAGGCAATCGCCTGTCATGTGTCTTGTGGTGGCTGATGGGAATTACATACATTTCCACACACAAGGCCAAGTTGGGGATTTGACGACCAATCGCTTGCCTCACATCTGGGGGATTCATTCAAGAAGTAGAGGGTGTTTTGGTGAGACAGCAGCCGGAACAAAAATGAGAGCTTCCCCCAAAGCTGTGAAGAGGCAAATATTTGGTCTTAGTCACAGCCTGTTGAAAAAAAACGTTTTAGTATTAACAAAAAGTCTGTGTTGCTACTAGGCCAAATTGGATGCCAAACACAACTCTGTTTCACTACACACTATGTCCATAAAGTCTGTCTGTATAGAAAGTATTTGATATGTGTCAGTACCTTTACTTGCTTTAGATGATTTGTTATTGATAATAAATTACAGTATTACCATGTCTACTAGTCTAGTCTGGCATACTGGCATACAGGTTAATGTGTTTTCTGCCAATGAACAAGCCATTTTTCTGTCCATCAAGGAGCTGTCGTTGATGAGTCAAATGGAAAGGTTCTCGTCGTTCAAGACAAAAACAAGGTACCAGACTTTTTCCTTAATTCTTGGCAAATGAAACTGTCCATGCATGGGAAGAAACACAAAACCGTTGGAAGATTTGAAATGGAAAAGGGAAACTTTTCAGCTACAGTGATACCGTCTGACCTCTGTGGTTCAATTTGTGTTGCATGCAATCTCCCCGTTGAGACAGAGGTGAATGGTGGTATTCGTTTTTCTCTCTCGCACTGCTATAAATGGTGGTCATTATGGGTGTTTGTTTAGGCCGTTTTCCTGGCGTCTGCTGGCCCTTGCTCTGTCTCTCGGGTGGGAGTTATTCTTAATTGACAGACTTTACCTTGACTTCTGCTGCAGTGCAGTCTCACTCAGCATAGCCCCTAGCAACATTACGCAACCTCAAGCAAACAATCCTGTCCTTTGCTTGTGTATGGTGACCAATTTGAAAAGGACATTGAATCGCTTGTAATTTCATTATTGAATCAATATGTCTTAGATTTGAGATATTTTAGGAAACATAAGCAAGCAGTCAGGGCTGGAAATTGAGAATTTTTATCTTCCTTGGGGTTTACTGGAAGAGGGCCTAGTGTCCTCACTCTGGCCCTCGTCCATTGGCAGAGTTTGCCAAGCTAAGCCTATCCAGAGCTTCCCTTGTGTTTGTGTTTCCTGAAAAAAAACTTTGGTCAATTATCAATGACGTCCGAACCAAGACAACATCGTGGTAAAAAATAAATGGTTGCTGATTATTTTCCTTGTGCCTTATGGGCAAATGAAAATGATCAGTAATTTTCTGTGTTATAATCAGATGAAACAATTGGTAGTGTTAGGCAGATGTAGGGCTCTACACATTAATGAAATACATTATGCCGTGGCTATATTGCAATAACAAATAGTAGGCGACAGCACAGCCACATTGATAGGGCACAATTCTGTGAACCACAGAAAGTATACAAACACAAGTTGTATATTGGTAGAAGATATGTTTATTCTTTCATTTCTATACCTTGCCAATACACCTGGCTTCAAAAATATATACCTTTTTAAATTGAAAAAGATCAAACAAATAATTACAGAAATATATGGTTTTATATTAGCGAACTAAAATCGAACTACATTAACTTAAACAGCAGCAATAGTCTTTAAATACATTTTACAAGTCGTGAAACTAGAAACTAAACGTAATCGCTTAGAGTATCTCGTAAATAACAGTCACATCAAAATGAATGTGAAAATAATATGCAGGTCTTTAGATCTGAGTGCATAACATCCGATTTGTATGTAGGGACGTACGAAAAACATTTAAAAAAAGGCAAAGACGCATTGTGTGATTAAGGGCATAATACCTAACTACCTTTACGTTTTCTGACACAAACCGCTAGGTTGGCTTGTTTATTTAAGTTGCGAAGATTCACCCCTAAAGTGACTGAAAAGCAGTCTTCAGCTTCGTGAAAACGAATCTTAACTAACTAGTCTAGTTACAAACACTTTGACGGTAGTTTTTTGTGTGGAACATATTCAACTGTATGTGTAATTAATTGGTTTGCTGCATCCCTAACTGGTAATGTTAGAAAAATCATGATCAAAACATATTCCCGGCTGTAGGTCTCAGCGCATGTTTTGCGCATGTTGCTAAGCGCTATTTGATCTGAATTCTGTTGCAGCTGTATAGCAACCTGTATTTAATTATTTTTCTTCCAGATAACGGTCTTCAATCTTAATATGCCATATGTTCTGTGTCCATATGTGTTAAGAAAATACCTGATCAGAACCTAAAAGCTCCATTGTAACTTAGTGGGCAATGTATTTACGGAACTCGAAAGGGTGCCTGTGAAATCTTGTTTTGACAATCGCAACTGGTCGAATTGTAAGACCAGACCTACAGTACCTTTATGTTAATTTAGTTTATCTGCGATAGATTACCTAGGCCTACTTATACATTAAAGGCAATTTCAAGCTGTATTTTTCAATTAATTTTAGACTGTAAATGCATGGAAGTTCCCCGGAGGACTCTCGGATCCAGGGGAAAACATTGGTAAGTGAAGCAGCTACATTATGAGCGTATTTTCTACTTCGTTATAAATGTGAACTGCACTCAAGTATATATCTAAACGCTTAAATACTTAAGACGCATAACTAAAATATTAACTAATTACAGGTGCAACTATTTTTTCTTTTTGAAGCAGCATTTGATACAAAGACGAAGCAGCGTAGTTCTGTGTGATTAGAGTTCCGGTGACTTCTCTTAACTATGTCATTGTTTTACATGCCTTAACTTTTGTCACGCAAACGTTTGCATAATCATACAATCATTTCAAATGGATACAGTACAAATTGTTTACTTTTTTTTTTCTTTTTCGCCCTATCCAAGGGACAACTGCGGTGCGGGAGGTCTTTGAGGAAACCGGAGTTCGCTCAGAGTTTAAGTCTCTTCTGAGCATCCGGCAGCAGCACAATCCTCCGGGTGCCTTTGGCATGTCCGACATGTACATCATCTGTCGCCTCAGGCCCCTCACTTACGCCATCGACTTCTGCACCCAGGAGTGCCTGCGATGCGAGTGGCTGGAGCTAACTGAGCTAGCGAAGACTGACGACACCACTCCTATCACCAGTCGCGTTGCCAAACTCCTTCTCCACGGCCTGAACCAGGGTTTTGACAAGATTGACCTGGCTATGGAGGAGTTGCCAGCTGTACACTCAGGGAGGTTCTACCAGTTGTATCACAGAGAGCTGGCGCCTGCCTAAACAAGGCCTGCGGACGAGGTCCATTGAAACTAGTCAGTCGACGCTAACATAGTGCCGGTCTAGCTTGGGAATGTTGTTTTATAAGTATTATACAGTAATGCTAGACTGGCATTAACGTTAACTAACTGTTACAAAGGAAGAGTGTTGTAGCAAATCATCATTTGGTTTTAACACTTTATGAATTGATAATAAGTTTTAGAAGAAATTGTCCATGAAATTCTAGCTAACAATGAAAGAAGTAACTTTTATAAGTTTCGTTTTAGAGGTCATATATAATTATGCTGGAGTATTGTACGAGGTTGGCAGTTTTCCTGCAATTCATTTAATTTAGAGTAATTGAGCCCACTTTGCCAATCCAAAAGGAAATGCCCACTTTGCCAATCCAATAATAATTTTACTACCAACCCAATGTGCCATTCAAACGTTTTTTAATTGAACAGCTCGGCATTAATAACCTGGAAATTGTTCTCTGGCTTTGACACTTTATATCTTCAACAAAAAAAGAAAATTGAACTCAGTACACTAAGTTATTTGAATCAGCTATAGTCAAACTCACATTATATAATTTAATTGATTGAAATGCCTTCAGATAGAGAACATACACCTGTGGCGATGTGGATGATGATGTATAGGATGCCTTGTCTTTTTCATATCTCGTGTGTTTGCTTACCAATCTACTGCCACAAGGCAGCATGGTTAAACACAGCAGCTCAGCGTCTGGCCGACATTGGGAGAAAGAGAATGGCTTTCTGGCCAGGTCCAGTTTTGGACCCTGACTTGTACTGACCAGTCCTTTTCAGTGCCACATACATGTCAGGATACTTCCGTGAGCGGTACGTGTTGTAGTTGTTGCTTTCCAGCCTCTCCATGAAGTAGCATTCATCTGTCGTCCGTCTCTGGAGAGAGAGAAAGTTAATTGAATTACAATACAACTCGGGTGACTTTACTGCTGATCTAGTTTCTGTTTGAAAATGGGTTCAGTTGTAAATGTACATTTAATTATTTATGATTTAAAACGTTGTGGTTAATTTCCACAACTAATAAACCTATTTTTGGACGTCTGAACACGTTTTCATCAAAACCATCCTGCTCACTAGTTGGAGTAAAAAGTGCAAGTAACACCAATCATATCGCCCCTAACCAAACATATAGACTTTTAAACGTTAAACAAATGTTTAGACTTGTTACGTCTATAGCATGTGTTACATCTATTGAATGTGTTACATTTGTGCTAATTAACTGTAATGTTGTTCAGGGACCATGTTTGGTATTAATATAGTTCCCTTTACAGGCTCTGTAAAGAAAGGGGAAAATATTGTAATGCTGACATTTTATTGATGTTAATTCACCCTGTGAAACACCTTGCTTTCCATTCAACCATGGCTACAGTTAAAGGAGAACTGCTAAGGCTTCAACTAACTGTACTTAGAATAATTGTTTGTGTACAAGAGGCACATGGGAAAACCCAGTAGAAAGATAAATTCAGAGGTTAGGAATGAAGGGAAACAAACCGATGAACACAAAACACTCCCTGTGATCTAATATTCTCCTGATAGATAGTGTTAATATGATCTGGCCAAGCAAAAGAAACTAAGTGTTGGAAACTGTCTTCTATTGTAGTTATCCACTGTCAGGGGACAAGGGCATTCGAGTTGAAAGTGAACGCTTGACTTACAGGGAACTGCAGAAGATTCTGTCGGCCGTATTGCAAAACTGATAGAATTGCAAATTTTTCCAACACAATTTTTTTCCCCTTTCCAGAGGGTATCCCAAAACATCACAAAGGACAAATAGAACGTCAAACACAACAACATACTTCCAGCAGACTACAACTATCTACATTCTAATACGTTCACACCAAGCCTGAGGTTTCCCTGGCCCTGAGACCAGATCAGAGAAGGTGCAGCTGATGTATCTGCCAGTGAGTGGCCAGTGGCTAGTGTGGCTTGTGATTAGGGTGTGACAGGAAACACTCCCTGGGGTTAACGGATGCCGTGGAGGAGCTTCTGGAGTCCAAACCACATATGTCATTCATTATTGCTCTCTTTTTTTTATAGTAGCCCAGATGTATCTCCATCGACTGCTACCACACAGAATAGGTTCTTAAAGGAAAAGGGTTCTAGAATATTTGGGTATTCTTTGGAAGACAAGGATTCCTTTGATTTGTTTTTTACAGTTGATATCATTTAGGTAGTCGCAGTAATCAACCTTGCCTCACAGTTATTCTTAGAGCAGGTTGCAGATTGTTAAAAGTAAATTCTTGAATATCTTCACTGGCGGAATTCTTATAGGAATTACACATAACCTTTAATGCTAGCATACCCCACTGTGTACAACTACACCCCTAGATAAAGGCATCAAGATATACTTTAGGTCCTTCCATAAGTGTGATGCCTTTTAAGAGGTATTAAGAAGTATTTGCTTATAAGAGTCTATTAAAAAATTTGTTGAACCCCATTCAAAGGTTGAGAAACGATTAGTAAATGCAAAGTAAGTGGCAAAAAAAATAACAAGACGACTGTAACAAGGTTGAATTATATTCTATCATGTGTACTGGGACAACAGGAGTTGGAAGGAAGCTGGTTCTGTTTAACAGGGAAGGCCATTGTAATCAAAGCTTCATCAGTATGGCCTGCAGCATAGCAGCCTGCACCCGACTGATGGCTGGCCTCAGAAGCTATGGCGGGTCAGTCCCTGGATGGGAAACCACAGATGCTCCTGGAAGTAGTGTTAAAGGTTTAGTAGGAGGCACAATTGCCTCTGGTCTAAATAACCAAACCCAAAGCACTGAGGGGGTCATTGCTCGACTTAGGGTGTCGTCTTTCTTGACTTTATGGTCACTAAAAATAGCCTTGCACTAATTGTAAAGGTGTTAACTCATGTCACGGCATTTCCAATCTCTCCCTCAGACTAAAAAAGGCTACCCAATTTTGCCCCGTTTTCAAATGACTTCTATTGCCTTGCCTCTCCTTGCTGTGAATGAGAATGTGTTATTAGTCAACTTACCTGCTAAAATAACAGTGAATAAATAATAACAATGTTTAGACATGGAATTACTAAAGCAAATGTCCTGGAGTTGGTGTGGCTAAGGGCAGTTAGGCTTACTTACTGCTCCGAACAGTCTTCCATCTCCATTCATGGCCAGATACCGGTTGGCTGAAACCCCTTTGATCACTACCTCCCCCACAGAGGTCGCCTGGAGTTGAAGCTTGACTGAGAAAATGGGGAGGAAAAGATGTGTCAAGGAATTGGTATTAAGCCTGTTGTGGTTAGCTATTATAGGTTGTCATTGGTGTCGACAGGGTTTGGTAAACTTGCCTAAACAATGTGCCGTGGCTAAAGCCTGTTTTAGGCACGACGCTAATATAGAACCAGTTTACCAACCTAACTATACAAGTATAAACGTACAGGTGTCATGGTGCTTGACACCATCTGATTTACCACAGCTTTAGGCCAATATGCTATCAGGAACCCGGTGCAGCTAGGTTGGTAAAGCATGGTTATTTCAAGGCCAGTGTTGTGGGTTTGATTCCCACAGGGGGGATGTATAAAAAAGTAAGTACTGCTTTTTTGTGCTAAATGAAATACATGTAAAAAGTAGCAAGTTAACTGCTCAATTAAGGAATATTGATAAAATTGAGTCCCTTAGAAAGGTGCTTATTTGGAAAGATATATATATATACTAGTAACCTATCAGATGTTGTCGACCTACATGAAATATCAGGCTCATCTGTTTGCACTTAAGGTTTGTGTAATGACTAATGTCAGGAAGACGCACTCCTCTGAATGAATACGTAATTAGTGGATGTAGCGTGCAGAGAAGCGGTGTTTACTGAACATCTGCACAACACGCCTTGTGATTAGATCGTAGTCTTTCCATCGTGGTTCACCTTCACTTTGTCATACCTTGCCTTAGTTGTTTTGATGACGCTGGTTTAGCAAATTCTTTTAGGATACCTTTAGAAATTGAAGATTACTAGCTTTCCCATCCAGTTTAGTGCTCATTACTAAATGTTTAATATGATTAATAATAACTAAATAATATAAATATATATATTAAGCAGTTGTTATTAAGTAAACAAAGTAATTAATAAGTAGTCTAATTTAACAGGTCCTCTTATTTAGAGTAAATTGTCAGAGAAAATATTGTTTTATCTCGTTTGCAAGAATATGGGAAGAGCGACCAGCTGGTCCTGCATCAGTGTTCACCAGTCTGTTTTATTACATAAATCTTAGAATATCTTCCAAATTTGATTTAGCAAATTAGATTCCAATTGTTTTACAATGACCACTTTGCCAATGGCATTAAATAAAATAGCATATCTTCTCTCCATTCTTAGCATGAGTTGCTTGTGATTGACAGTGGACAGGACAGCTACTTGTTGTTGCATTGTCACATTTAAATCAATGAGGTTTCAACATTAAACCATGGTGATAAAACGTTACACCTACATCCTCGGGTCAGCACCAATATGTGTTCACGCACATATCACACACCTTTACGAGTATGTTTTAAGTCACTCGTTAATTTCAGTCAAAACACGTCAAAGCAGTCCCATGTTAATGAATGACCCGTGTCACACACCCCTCAATCTGATGTCTCTTGGACCAGTCCAAACTATACAAATAGCCTGCCACATTCATGAAAGCATGTTAACATGAGCTGCATGAAAACCTTTAATTTGAATGTTTCCTAACAAGCCCAATATTCAACACGGTCGGAAAATGACCATCAGTCATCTGTGACTGCTCGCGGTCACCTCCCTATATACAACCCATTAAACGCATAAAGAGGCTTTGTCTGCCGAGCAGGGGTACTGTGACCACTTACCATGGGGGTCGTTCTTCTCTCGGATCCCGTCCACACTTCCGTTGGAGTTCACCCTCAGGAAGAAGCCGCCGTTCTTACAGTACAACCTCTTTGGCTCTTTGAAGTTCCCCGGAGTGAAGCCGCCGCCGCCTCCGTCTTCAGGTGTGGCGGGTAGGGTCGTTATATCTCCTGTGGCCATGTCGTGTTCCACTACTAGTCCCTGTCTCTACTGCTGCTGTGAGTTAGCAGAGCAGGAGCCCCACAGTGGCCTCACGCTAACTGTTCCCTTCCTCCTTCAGAGAGCCAAACCGAGCCTGATTCAAGTTAACCCTGAGGGTCAGATCGTTTGTTTGCGAAATCCCCCCCTTCCCTCCTATTGCACTCCTAATGCCCAATACTCCCCAGTCGAGAGGAGGCGAACCACGAGCAGCACCCAGAACGCTGCTTCTTAGCCTCAGTTGCAAGGTCCGTCCCTCTCTGGACTCTTGTCCTTCTTTTAAGAAATTGCCAAGTTAATATTCAAGTGTAGCTTGGATGGGGATCTGTGTGTTTCCCTCTCCATCATCTTCTTCCTTCGCCCAGGAGCGATGATGTGTTTACAGCGGGGCAGCTGGCTAAAATCTCAGGAGGCTTCCCTTCTGGGCCTCAGTTCGCATGCGCCCTAAGACGTGTGCACACACACACACACAACCCATGCATAAGCCCACGCCGCTGTTCTATCTGAACCAGGACCAACAGAGAAAGAAGGGAAAGAAGGGAGTTTACTGACAGGCGTGCGTCATGTGAGACCCCTGGCCCCCCATGCAACCTGAAACCAGTGAATGTTTCCGTGCAGCCTGGTCGGGCATGTAGGCAGAGCCTGAGATTCTTTGCTAAGCGTTTGAAGAACAACTGCAGAATGCAGCACAGAGTACAATACCGTTTAACAGGCGATAGCGTAAGTTTAAAGAAATCGATCATTTGCTCCCATCTAGTGGAAGTTAGCAAACTTACAGCAACAGTTTGCATTCAACTATAGTCTCCCCTTCTAGTGCAATCATGGCAGTAATTTACACTTTCACTTTTGGTCTGACAGCTTACAAAATCTGTTATATATATATATATATACATATATAAAGATAATTAAATGGCCTAATAACTCATTACAAAGTTCCATGCTTGAACAGAGTGATATTGAGTGAACTGTGTAGAATTTTAGCAGCCAGGAAATGACAAGGGATTTTCGCTTGCCTCAATCTGGCATCATTTGTACGAGGAGATATAATTGCAGAGCTTAGAGACGCCGGTGCAAGAGAGGGAGTACAAATTCCAATACACATTCTTCATTTAGGACAGAAGTCAGCAATCCGTGGCTCTGGAGCCACATGCGGCTCTTTCTCCCCGGTGCAGTGGCTCCCTGGAGCTTTGAAGATTTTTGTCTAGCTATATATGTAATAAATAATGTAAGAGGGTGACACTGAAATTGACTCGTCATAATTAAATACAAGACCTGTTTTTCTGTTTCCTGTTTTTAAAGCTTATAAGGCTGCATGTTTTTTTTTAGGTCCTCGTTTTATTTAATAAAACTTTACGCTGTGTTATCTTCATTTTAAGAGTCAAATAAGCTTTGCGGCTCCAGATAAACTTTCTTTCATGGGAGAGGAGCTAAAATGTCTCTTTTGATAGAGAAGGTTGCAGACTTGGTTTAGGATGTGTAACACACAAAAATAATTTCTGGTATATATAATCATCAGAATCGTAAATATAGTGAAACACCATCACTCCACTATGAATTGGAACATTTTCCTACATTATAATGCAAAATTCCACATAGGACCCCTTTAATTAAATGATATATGAAACTATGGAATTATGCTCAATCTTACTGCAATCATGGTCGATATAATTTTGACACATATACTACACAGCAATGAAAGATGAATGTCTCTGCACAAAGAATACTTCCCATTTGTTTCCCTAAATCGACTAATAACACGTTGTAAATAATTCAAACAGGAGGTCACTGAGAGGCTAAGCATGGTAGAAATCCACAGACATTAGTTGACATAGAAGCACCTTCATCCAGACACCAGGTACTATTGGCTAAATTACATTTCAGATCTGAGTTTGCTCCAAGCACTTCAACAACAAAATTTGGTATATGAGCAAATACCTAGTGGGAAAATGTATTCCTAATTAAAACACACCAAATACGTCACTAGTATGTTTTTACCCCGTTTCCTCCTCGGTTGCCATGCTTTCATTTGTAATCGTACATCGCCATTCAAAAACAATGTCATTCTAAATTAACGGCCTTAGTTTGTTTGTTTGTTGATCAAGCCATGTTGTGACATTATAGCCAATAAAAATATGTCAAAACAAAATGACATGCTTCATTAAAATGTAGGCCAACCGTTAAATGAAGTAGACTCAAAAAGGATCGGCACCCTATATGAAATTGAGCAAAAAGTAAATAATGAGATGCTTAAGCACATTTGTTTGGATGGAAATTTAGCTGGTGCAGGGCAAATTACTTTCGGCTGTTACATAAGTACAGATATTTGAAAGTGTCAATCTCCAGTTTCCTTTACGAAAGGCAAAGCTCTCTAGATGGTCCAGGTATGACAGGCCACTTGTGGGAGGGGGCTTTCCTCTTTTGTTTTTTTTATGCCTTTTTAAACAAAGATGCTGCTAACATTGTGATTTCGATCAGACCGAGAACATAAACACAAACTGGGCTTCACGAACAGACGTTCCCAGTTCACATGTTGCCGATACCATCAGTCTAGTGTGTGCAGACCCGTCAATCAAAGGCACAACGCCAACATAAAGTTGTTTTAGATACAAATTAAAATGTGTTAGTTTGTCACTTTCACATGGTAATAGCTACTTTCCAAAATTTGCTCAGATCTAATTTTTACCTTCTGATTTCAAAGAAACTCAACAAATAAGGATGATGTTTTCCTTGTCCCTTTTACCTTATGGTTTTAGAGAAACTCGCGAATATGTACTGTAACTGGCCTGATCTGTTGACTCTGCTTCACAAGCCTTCCTGGAACAGGGTGTCAGAGGGGAGGCTCTAGCAATCACCAAGGCCATGAACTGTTCTCATTCCAGCCATACCAATTAATCTGGAGCAGTACCAATAGATAACCTAACAGCTTCTACCTACAAACTGTAAGCCTTTTGAATGACTATGGTGGGTGCTTGTTTCGTTCTGTCTGCATTCCGGTGAAGTTTGTAGTAATTATTTTTGCCTTTAGTGGAAGCTCTTAACTCATTCATATTATTTTACAATTCAATTATGTATTTAACCCTCTGAAATATCACCTGTAACATTTGGAAGACTAACAATATTACAAATGGAAACAAATATAGCCCACCTAAAAAACATCAGAGCACCATAACATTTGAATTGCTCTCCAACTGTGCGGGATCAATGCCAGTAATGACCTCAATATCCGTCTGCAGCACAAGAAAGACCAGATCCAGGGCTTTTCTCCAAGCTTCCAACTTCACCGTCACATTGTCATAGACCTTCTTCGCACTCTGACTCACACCAGGGTGACTCACACCACCATTCCCAGCGTCATCTTTGAACAGCATTTTTGAATAAACATAATCTAAAGACCATCCTGTATTTAAATATGTCAGCTGCTGGTTGATGGTAGTCCAGGTGTCAACCCTTGAGCACGTTCCGCTGTTTAACATCAGAGCGGATATGTAGTCCGTCCAGCCGTCTGCCATGGCGCGAAGCACAAAACCCCTGTGCCCATTTCCCACACTTCCTCGTATGTCTTGTGGCACAGCTACTCCACCTTTGCCTGTTCGGCGACCACTTCCTTCGATGTGCTTATGAAGGTGATGGACGCACAGCAATTCAATCATTCCGGCTCCGTGGAGCAGCTTCTGGTCTTTCAGCGCGTGGTGCAGACGATAAGCACAGGCCCAGAACTGGTCTTCCACGGCCTGCAGCTTGCCTGGGACAGAGCTGGTGAGCACCACGGTCACCAGGCCAGAGCGGTCGGCAACAATGTTTACGGCGGTCGATAATCTCCTCCCAACACCACGGCACTCTCTCCATATGGAAACCTTGACCCCGGTGCCGACACAGTGCCTATTCAGTTGGGTGGCGTATGTGACAGGGAAAGCTCCGGTGGTTTCTGCCAAGTCCTTCAAAACGGTTAGCCTCACCCTGTCCAACACCAGGATGCAGTGTCTTAGGCAGCACTGGCTGAATCTTTCACTGGCCTCACCGCGGATCACAACTAGATTCACATTGTTATTTTGCAGAGTCGTCAAAACCTTGTCTTCCCATGCCTCGTTTTCACAGACACCTGTGGAATCCAACTTGCTGTTTACATACCGGAGGTCAGTCTTCCTATTGAAACCGACATGGCGAAAATTTTCGCTGAGGTCCCCGTCGATGAGAACTACTTGGCAGTTATTTTCTCTCATGCGATGAACAAGGGAAGCCTGCTCAGCAGAGACCAGAACAACACAGCCCTGTAGAACACAACGATGGGCCTCCGACAGGCCTGGTAGAGGGCACGTCACCAGCTTGGAGACATCAAACGTTCTGCCACTGTCCCCGCTTCCACTGCGCTTTGACTGTAACCGGCAGGCCTTCACCACCAAGCTCATTGTCTCCGCACAGCCATGGCTCAAGGCTTCTGCGAGCGGAGGAATATCAAAGGCTTGGGAAAACGACTGAGGTGTGGCTTCATAGTCTTTATCAATCTCACAAAAATGTCTACTATGACGGAGTTTTATTCTGCTGTGTTTCCTGCTGTTAAGGGAGCCCTGGCTACAGGTTGGTGCTGAGCTCTGTGACACTGCGCGTGGAGACCCTGTCATCACTGATTTGTTGCTAACAGAAGCAATCAGGCCAACATCTGCTATCAAAACGCTGTTTGACCTGCAGACGTCAGAACACATATCCAGCCCCTCCATCATGACAGATGTAATATTTGGGATCGAAATGCCTTTGTGGAGACACTCCAGAGCTGCCCTACTCCAGGCCCCAGCCAGAAACAGCAGGCAACATGTGCCTGAGTGGAAGACTTTCTGGTGAGCTTGGATTGTCTCGTTGGCCAGCTGACCTACAGAGCAGGCCAGCTCTAAGTGTTCCATGACACGGTAGCATGTGCACACCAAGGCAGACTCTCCAGTAGAGTCGTCTTGAATAATCTTGTGCTTCTTATTGGGGCCCAGAAAGGAATGTGCGACAGCCCCCAAAGCGGTTAGCTGCTGCAGTCCAATATGCAGCCTCTGATTGATTACTGTACTTCCCATTTCCTGTGATACCTGAAAGATTAGAATTTGATATATTTTCACATATTTTAACAATTTACCGGATATTTGTATAATTATTGTTTCAGTAAAAATACATTACAATACAGTGAGATTAACGCTAAAAATGTATCTAAAGATAGACGACAGTGGGTGTACATACAACTAGATACCTAGTTCTGGAGTAGCCAAATATGTCCATCTATTTGTAGTTAGGTCTTTTTCAATAGTAGTAGCACATGCTAGCTAACGTTATATCGGTGTCCCTCGTTGACACCTATTTGGTTCTTCACGAAAAATAATAATTCGATAATGTGCATCGGTGAACTCAACTTACTAGAAACACTGATTGTATTGAACTAATCTAAAGCATAACTAACTACACGACAAAACGTTTAACTTACTTTTCTTAACAACAACAAGCTGTACGTGAGCGCAAGCGCGGCTCAGTAGTAATCTCTCCCTGTCAATGCGGAAGTGCGTGCCCGTTATGAACGTTGGTTGCTAGGAAACAGAAGTATCTAAAATAACGTCAAATCCGCTTTTGGCCCTCCCGCGTTTTTCCCATTGGTTCAGGCGATCCTTAGTCGTCTTTACGTAAAACTTTACTCGTTTCTGATTGGACTGTTCCGTTGTCATGTACGACTTGCGTACACACCCACAGTAAAGTTGATAGCAACCTTTGTTTACCTGCCGCCTGAAACACCGCGTTGAATTCACGTTTCAATAATATAAATACATTTTGTTCGTCACATGAGATGGTATGTAGCTCTGCTTTAACGCTACTTAAATATGTATCTTCTTTGTTTGTTCGCTTAGAGGAATTCCGGAGAAACTTAACGTTAGGGTCTGCAGCTTGCTACGGTTGCTTACTTTGTCGTTAGCTTTGGTTATCTATCCATCTGTCGAAAAGTAAAGTGGTAACTAACGTTAATTACGACTGCAGCTGTTGGTATATTATTATAGACAAGTGTTATAGTTTTCCATATCAGCATACATACAGAGTTTAGCTGCAAAATGTTTAATGCTTGTAATGTGTAAAGTCAGCTAACTATTTAACGTTAGCTAGCCATGTCTGTATGTTTTGCCTATTAATTCATAGCTTTCGTTAGTTACTGACTGCCGTTCATTGCGAAAACAAATAGATTTGGGCATATTGTTGTCTTATATTTCAGTAGCTTGCTAGCTATCTTTCATTATCCTATAGTATAACACTCCAATCTGGTTGCGTTTACATATATGCTGTTGCTAAGCAGATCCTACTGCTGGGTCAAATTACAGTAGAACCTGATGCTGTGATATTTTATATTCCACGTAATAGGGACACTGTTCATTTTTTATATACATAAATAAATATATAAACATTTGTAATCTGGTGAACCAACATTTTAGTACACGTTATAATAATAATAGTGCTTATAATAGGTTGAATTGATAATGAAAGGTGAGAGTGTGGGGACATCCTTTTAGACCAAGGCAGGACAAGCTAAGTGGCTTAGTTATTAATGATTTGTGGGCCAGAAAAGGGCAATCATTAAAATGTATACACCTAACATTTATACTATAGGTCTATTGTTGTATCTACATCATTTTAATTCAGATTTAGATGCTTAACAATTGGACTGGCACGCAGCTTTAAAAATAAATATAGTATTTATAATATTATCATCGAACTTCGATAATACTTTTTTGCACAATGGTTGGATATGGGTATTGACAACATTAAAATGTTCTCTTTCTACCATACAGTCTTCAGGCTACCGAAAACCCAACACCGCTTCCAACCAGAGAAAGAAGGCCGGTACTAAACCAGACTTGACCGAGGAACAAAAGCAGGAGGTCAGAGAGGCATTTGATTTGTTTGATACAGATGCCTCTGGAACAATTGACGTCAAGGAACTCAAGGTAGGTTATATTCCTTAGATATAGATTTTGCAAGGTAGGTTATTCTGTCGATGTACCAAGATTAGTAATACCATATATGTATATGTAGGTTAATACATAGATATGGCAAGGTATGTTCTTTTTTAGATATATATCTAAACCTTTTTATATATATGACATGGTAGGTTGAACAATATATAGCTTTTTAACAGTGCACTTGAATAGTTCTTGTGATGCCGTTTACTATTGTTTATTTTTCTTCCAGAAACATTTTGTAGTACTTATAAGAGAATTGAAACAATTTATTTATTCTCACTGCTCCAGGTCGCTATGCGTGCCCTTGGCTTTGAACCAAAGAAAGAAGAGATCAAAAAGATGCTTGCAGACATTAACAAGGATGGCTCTGGGACTATTGATTTCAATGACTTCCTCAGTATGATGACACAGAAAATGGTATGTGCCTTCTGAGTCATTTAAATATTTAAACATTTCGCAATTGTTGATCGAATATTTTTTCTCCCGTACCGTAAAATAAAAAAGCATTTTAATTGTTCTCAATAAGAGTGAAAAAGACTCAAAAGAAGAAATACTGAAGGCGTTTAGATTATTCGATGACGATGGCACAGGCAAAATTTCCTTCAAAAATCTCAAGAGAGTTGCCAAGGAGCTAGGTGAAAACCTCACCGACGAGGAACTGCAGGTAACTTACACATTGATGTTCAAAAAAAAAGTTAACTACATCTAAAGACTCGTTGTAGCAGTCCTGAAAGTGGTACTCCTGTCTGAAAACAGTGTATCTTACAGGAAATGATAGACGAAGCAGATCGAGATGGAGATGGAGAGGTCAACGAGCAGGAGTTTCTCAGGGTAATGAAGAAGACCAGTCTATATTAACTGTAATAGTTAACTGAATGAGTTTTTCCACTGCTGGAATCTTCCCTTTACCTGATATACATTTAACATTTTTTTTTTTGTAGAATGTTGTGACTTTTTTATATGGATTGTAAATTATTTTAATAGATCTCTACAGTGATTTTGTACATGACGAATAAAATATATTTAGTTGAACTAATAAATGTCAAGCAAATCATGTCAATTATTCTCATTAACAATGTAGTTAAATTATGACACATAGTATGTTTTTGTATTCACATTAAATTGGACGTATTACTTACAACAGTCTTTACTGTATCTAAATGCTTACCAAGAATGATCCACCTTTGGCTGTTTAGTTCCCTCTTGTGGCACATAAATGAAGTGCAACTGTGTTAGTGCAACCTCAGCACAGTACATTGCATTACAAAAGTATTCAGACCCTTTTTACACATTTTGTAACGTTACATCAGGTATCTATGTTTGTTTTAATGCATTTATTAACATTTATAAATCTGAAAAACCCACTTTTGCTTGGTCATCTTGGGGTATTGTGTGTAGGTTGATGTGGGGGAAAAACGTTTTTAGGATATGGATGTAACTGTTAAGTAAATGTTAAGAACGGTTTTGGATAGTTTACAAAGCCATGGTATTTATTGTATATGCAGTGCTTTTGGAACGTTTTCAGACCCATTTACTTTCCTTCCCATTAGTTGTGTTTTGGACTCACTCTATAATTGATTATATATTTTTTTCTACACACAATATCGCACAATGAGAACGTGTAAAAAACATTTTAAGTAAGCTATGTGTGATATTTAATGAAAATGATGGGTTTAGGACTGAATATGTATAAAGAGATATCTTGTGCAAATAAGCAATCATGACACTCCATTTTCATGACACTACATTGAGCTCAGATGCATTCTGTTTTCCCTCATTGGATAATGTCTCTAGAAGAGGATTGGAGTCCAACTTTGGCCAAACCGATTAATTGGGCATGATTTATAAAGTTATACAAGTGTCCATGTAAGCGTCCACGTAAGCGTCCACACTTCACAGTGTATGTCAGGGCAAAAGCCAAGCAATTAAATCCAAGGAACCGTTCTTATCTTTGAAATGGTTGTGGGAATGTCCAAAGCAGTTACAGTTCCCTAGAGAACAATGGACGAAACCATAAAGACTTCTGTGTTTTCGTGAGAAAAATGCAAAAATCTTCCTCTGCAGATGTTTGGTTTAGCCTGGCAGAAGTTCAGCCGTATCTGCACCACATCAATCAGGTATTCATGGTAGACACTGCTTACCTGATCTAAATACCAATTGCAACGTCTGGGTAAAAGAAGACTACCCTCCAGGTGCTTGGACATCTGCATTAATGGTCTGCGCTGTCTATTGCCTTAGACAAATCAAAGAACAGAGACCCAGCGTTTTTATGGAAGTTCCTGATCATTAGGGCCAACATGGATTTAACCTGTTGAATATTCAATCCCCTATTTTGACACCATGGTGATGGCTAGCACTGGTATTTCCAAACAAAATACAAGAAACTGAAATGAAAAGATAACATTTAGACATCGTAGACATACAATTAAATGACAGCGACTAAATACATAGTTATTCCTCTACAATGTTCTTTTCTGACATTTATTATACATGGATGTGGCGAGAAATAGAGGTGACATTTATTATATACAAGCGGGTACAAGCGGCCGAAATGGGTTTTCTCAGAAAGGTGGCTGGCCTCTCCCTTAGGGATAGGGTGAGAAGCTCAGTCATCCGAGAGGAACTCGGAGTAGAGCCGCTGCTCCTTCGCATAGAAAGGAGCCAGCTGAGGTGGTTCGGGCATCTTGTACGAATGCCACCTGGGCGCCTCCCTAGAGAGGTGTTCCAGGCACGTCCAGCTGGGAGGAGACCTCGGGGAAGACCCAGGACTAGGTGGAGAGATTATATCTCCACACTGGCCTGGGAACGCCTCGGGATTCCCCAGTCAGAGCTGGCTAATGTTGCCCGGGAAAGGGAAGTTTGGGGTCCCCTGCTAGAGCTGCTACCCCCGCGACCCGACCCCGGATAAGCGGTTGAAGATGAGATGAGATTTATTATATATGAATGTGGTGAGGGATAGAGTGACATTTATTATATATAAATGTGGTGAGGGATAGAGGTGACATTTATTATATATTAATGTGGTGAGGGATAGAGGTGACATTTATTATATATAAATGTGGTGAGGGATAGAGGTGACATTTATTATATATTAATGTGGTGAGGGATAGAGGTGACATTTATTATAAATAGATGTGGTAAGGGATAGAGGTGACATTTATTATATATGAATGTGGTGAGGGATAGAAGTGACGTTTATTATATGTGAATGTGGTGAGGGATAGAGGTGACATTTATTATATATGAATGTGGTGAGGGATAGAGGTGACATTTATTATATATGGATGTGGTGAGGGATAGAGGTGACGTTTATTATATGTGAATGTGGTGAGGGATAGAAGTGACGTTTATTATATATGAATGTGGTGAGGGATGGAGGTGACATTTATTATATATGAATGTGGTGAGGGATAGAAGTGACGTTTATTATATGTGAATGTGGTGAGGGATAGAGGTGACATTTATTATATATGAATGTGGTGAGGGATAGAGGTGACATTTATTATATATGAATGTGGTGAGGGATAGAAGTGACGTTTATTATATGTGAATGTGGTGAGGGATAGAGGTGACATTTATTATATATGAATGTGGTGAGGGATAGAGGTGACATTTATTATATATGGATGTGGTGAGGGATAGAGGTGAAGTTTATTATATGTGAATGTGGTGAGGGATAGAAGTGACGTTTATTATATATGAATGTGGTGAGGGATAGAGGTGACGTTTATTATATGTGAATGTGGTGAGGGATAGAAGTGACGTTTATTATATATGAATGTGGTGAGGGATGGAGGTGACATTTATTTTATATAGATATGGTGAGGGAAAGAGGTGACATTTATTATATATGAATGTGGTGAGGGATAGAGGTGACATTTATTATATATGAATGTGGTGAGGGATAGAGGTGACGTTTATTATATAAGAATGTGGTGAGGGATAGAGGTGACATTTATTATATATGAATGTGGTGAGGGATGGAGGTGACATTTATTATATATGGATGTGGTGAGGGATAGAGGTGACGTTTATTATATGTGAATGTGGTGAGGGATAGAGGTGACGTTTATTATATGTGAATGTGGTGAGGGATAGAGGTGACATTTATTATATATGAATGTGGTGAGGGATAGAGGTGACATTTATTATATATGAATGTGGTGAGGGATAGAAGTGACGTTTATTATATGTGAATGTGGTGAGGGATAGAGGTGACGTTTATTATATATGAATGTGGTGAGGGATAGAGGTGACGTTTATTATATATGAATGTGGTGAGGGATAGAGGTGACGTTTATTATATATGAATGTGGTGAGGGATGGAGGTGACATTTATTTTATATAGATATGGTGAGGGAAAGATGTGACATTTATTATATATGAATGTGGTGAGGGATAGAGGTGACATTTATTATATATGAATGTGGTGAGGGATAGAGGTGACATTTATTATATATGGATGTGGCGAGGGATAGAGGTGACGTTTATTATATATAGATATGGCGAGGGATAGAGGTGACATTTATTATATATAGATATGGCGAGGGATAGAGGTGACATTTATTATATATGAATGTCGTGAGGGATAGAGGTGACGTTTATTATATAAGAATGTGGTGAGGGATAGAGGTGACATTTATTATATATAGATATGGCGAGGGATAGAGGTGACATTTATTATATATGAATGTCGTGAGGGATAGAGGTGACGTTTATTATATAAGAATGTAGTGAGGGATAGAGGTGACATTTATTATATATAGATATGGCGAGGGATAGAGGTGACATTTATTATATATGAATGTGGTGAGGGATAGAAGTGACGTTTATTATATATGAATGTGGTGAGGGATAGAGGTGACATTTATTATATATAGATATGGCGAGGGATAGAGGTGACATTTATTATATATGAATGTGGTGAGGGATAGAGGTGCCGTTTATTATATATGAATGTGGTGAGGGATAGAAGTGACGTTTATTATATATGAATGTGGCGAGGGATAGAGGTGACGTTTATTATATATGAATGTGGTGAGGGATAGAGGTGACATTTATTATATATGAATGTGGTGAGGGATAGAGGTGACATTTATTATATATGAATGTGGTGAGGGATAGAGGTGACATTTATTATATATGAATGTGGTGAGGGATAGAGGTGACATTTATTTTATATAGATATGGTGAGGGAAAGAGGTGACATTTATTATATATGAATGTGGTGAGGGATAGAGTTGAAGTTTATTATATATGAATGTGGTGAGGGATAGAGGTGACATTTATTATATATGGATGTGGCGAGGGATAGAGGTGACGTTTATTATATATGAATGTGGCGAGGGATAGAGGTGACATTTATTATATAAGAATGTGGTGAGGGATAGAGGTGACATTTATTATATATGAATGTGGTGAGGGATAGAGGTGACATTTATTTTATATAGATATGGTGAGGGAAAGAGGTGACATTTATTATATATGAATGTGGTGAGGGATAGAGTTGAAGTTTATTATATATGAATGTGGTGAGGGATAGAGGTGACATTTATTATATATGGATGTGGCGAGGGATAGAGGTGACGTTTATTATATATGAATGTGGCGAGGGATAGAGGTGACATTTATTATATATGGATGTGGTGAGGGATAGAGGTGACATTTATTATATATGAATGTGGCATGGGATAGAGGTGACATTTATTATATATGGTGACATTTTTGACTGAAGCAATAAAGACGATTTGAAATGAATCCATACAGTAGTAGCAGTTAACACTGATGGACCACTCTAGACCACTTAAACACAAAACATGATTATGCATCAGAACTCCACTGGAAAGTTTCAAATAAAATACCCACTTTCAGTTCCACAAGTATCTCTACGCCATGAAACATAAAAGAAGATACAGTATTTTGGATTCAAGTTAATTTATGGAAGTCAGGTGCGGTTTATAGCTTTAATGGTGTAGGCTGAGTAAAAGTCCAAAGAATAATAACTATAATAAAAAATATGGTAAAGAAAATATGCAGGGCTTCATGCTACACAAACACTAATACGAATACTTCTAGAGTTGTGCTTAACAAGCACATCTATAAAGACGGACGGAAATTTAGAGTTTTGCTTTAACTTTGGCAAGCGCATCTATTAAGACTGACAGAAATCTAGAGTTGTGCTTTTCTTTTTGCATTATCCATTTCCGTCTTTTCAGAGAAAGGAGAATTGCTGGGTTGAACATTGCAGTTTCTCCCTGACTAGTAATGAGTTAACTAAGCTAACACTGGCCTGAAAGTTTAGTCATAGGAAAACAGAGGGCATCAGCACGAACAGATGATGACAATAAGTAACAATATTTATGATGAGCTACTGTCCAGACACAATTTTAATATTAGAACTTGGAGTAAATGGTTTAAATACTGGAAAAGGCACCAGGGTATATAATAGAATGGATTCTGAACTTCCAAAATGATCCCAGAGAAGCGTAGCGTCGGTATTTTAAATCAGTAAGAGTCCACCATATAGTTCTGATATCTCTTGCACTGGACACATGCTACTCCTAAATGCAATTCATTGTTTTGTCACTTCCTTTATAAGAGGAAACCAATAACGTTAGATTGCCGTTACAGAAGACTGCACACATGTGCATGGAAATCCAACTAATGGCCACCTTCGTTGTGTTGTTTAAAACATTGTCATAAGAAATCATTATACCCAGAACCTAATGCTAAGCCCGTATACATCATGCAGTGATAGGGCCTTTAGAACACGGAGAAAGAATAAAGGACATTGGGGATTCAAAGAGTTTGAAACAATGTAATATAACGTATAACTTGGAAATAAAGGAGTGTAGCAGTACATACCAGGATACGATTGCTGGATATGGATGTAAATCAGGGTGAAGATGTTATTCTCAAGTTTTTGTCCACACACACACATACCATGAATAACATAACGTTAAATTTAGGTTTAAACTTAACCTAGCCTTTACGTCTGAGCCTAACCCAAGAACAGAGAAAAAACGAATACTAACATTAGCCTAATCAAATATATCTATCCAAAACCCTAAGAGGAAAAATCATGTTCTCCCTAGTGAAGACCTGGTTTTGTTGTAGTTGTCTCACACACGCAGATAGTATTTATATTTGTACATTATCACCACTGATCGGATAAATATGTAAACTCTGATATGTGCAAACAAGTAATCATGCTGGTTTTCAGGCATTCCGGGCTGGTTTTGAGCAGTTTTAGTGCTGGGCATTTTTGTTAGACCTACAACCCTGATTTTCTGCTGCGTTTACAGCTTTTGGACAGGTTAGTATGACTAAAGGTGACCTTTTGTAGCATTGTTTCCAACCAACAAGTTATTGCAGTTTCTTCCAGCCGTTTCTTCCATCCTCAAATTGAACTATTTTCAGGTTAAGGAAACAACCTGAAAGTAAACTCTTGTTGTGGAAAAAACATATATATATTTTTTATAAATTTGCCTTCACATTAGCCGAGACTTTGGAAGTGTTATGACTAAGGCAATCTCGGTTAACTCAGTTCATGGCCTTAAAAATGACTAAGTTGAAAGTAAGATGAGTAACTGTCAGTAAAAGTGATCACTTGATGAGTCAGTAACCAACTGACTCTTTCGGTCAGGCTTTTGTCTGCTTCCTCATTGACCACATAATGTAATCTACCTCACATATTTATTTGGACTGTTGGGGGTAAGACATGTTTTCATCTATTTCGTAAATTCCATTTTCGTTTTCATGTTAATGGTAAATATGTACTGTCTCACCTTGGATGTTTATGCTACTACCAGTATGTATAATCATTTGTGTTTCAATATACATTTAACAGATGCTCAAAACAAGAGAAAAATCAAGTTGTGGGGGCAAGGGCCCAAATGGAATTCAACTTATAACACTTGCAATGCAAGACCCACACTTATGATCTAGTGAGCTACACAACACCTGCACAATATTAGTATATCATTATTTAGTGACTTCTAAGGGAATGCATAATTAGAATTTATTTACCAGGTTTGTCTCCCCTTCACACACGTTATGGCCTTGCTTTTTCCCGGCAGCTGCCAATGGTTTTGGGAAGATTCAAAGATTGTGACGCATGCTCTGACAAATGTCTTGGCTGCCACTTTGCGTCTTATTACACAGCTCACCATACTAGGAAGTATTTCATGGAACCTACATGCCCTGAGGCGAGCACATACTCCGGCGTACAACCATGATTAAGCTTGCAGGTGCAAAACCTGCCACCAGGGGTCCCTAATGCGCAACAAGGTAGGGAAACCTTGTTCGAAAACCATCCCATTAACCCCAGACAAATGCCAAGTGTAGGGACCAGGATTACAATTAAGCATACATTTTTACAAAACACAATCCAAAAAAACTATCCAGAAAAAAGTATTTTGTACAAACACTTGAAACCAGTAAAATATGGGAACTGGATACAGTATATAATGCCAATTGCTAAACATTGAACCTCCTAATGTGCTATAAATGTATTTTTGCCATTAACTGCTTTTTTTCAAGTCTTGCCTTGAATCGTCTCCAGGATTTCCTTTCTATGAACTAATTGGTTCAAATTGGAGATTTTTGGACAGCGTGGGTCCTGTTGTGTCTGGAAAAAACAAACACTGTATTGCCTTTTGAACACTGTAAAAGCCTTATGAATAAATAAGTAGGGCGCTGGTTCGATTCCCCCCGCCGGACGCTACATTGGTGTGGGATTGGCAGCGAGGGCCATCGGAGAGGCGTGTCTCCGTGAGGGACTTTGGACAAGTGAAGCGTGAGGACACGTTCTCCCGTTTGGTGGGGGTAATGTAGCGACCCTGGAGGTAAACAGGTTTTTTTTTATAGATGGCTCTGCCCAGCGTTCTCCCACAGGGGAGCCCTAGGTTGCATATGCCGTCACTTCAGCATTACAGATTGTTAGAAACTGCAGGTATTTTTATTTATTTTTTTATTCTGATAAAAGCATGTATTTTTTCTTATTATTTTCCTCTGTAAAGCACATAGAATTGCTTCTATGTATGAATTGTGCTATATAAATAAACTTGCTTGCTTGCTTGCTATTGTAATGTATCATTAGAAAGAAGAACATGATTGGCAAGCTGAGCAATCACAAACAGCCTGCAACTGGAACACTTTTCTTTCTTGATGATGGTCTCAGCTGAACTCATTTTGTCTGTTGATTAAGCAATTGCATCTAAACTCATAAGAAGGCTTTTTATTGTACAGGAAACCATTCTACCTCATGTGTGAGAGCTTTTATGGTCCCAAAATATTCCTGTGACCTACTGGTCTAGTTGTCTAAGCTACTGACTCCATGGGATATGTACTGCTGCATCATGTTAGCCAATCCCTCATAGACTTCTTCAAGCAGACAACTATATTTCCACTAGAGAAGATATCCAGCATCTGGTAGAATGAATTGGTCCCTGAAGTCAGTCAGTAACTGCATGCAAAAGATATGCAGCCACAACGAAACATGATTAATTTTACTTCATACGAACCTTTCACAATATTTTTGAGCCACCGAAATATGGAGACTTTGTGTAATTATTGTTGTTGTTCCAAAACATTGAAACTAATATGTACTCAAATACCCTTAAATAAAAGTTTAGAATCTTTATTTCAACCTCCATGTCGCAAGGTAAATACAATTCTGGAAAATCAGTAATATATCGTGCAAGATAATCGGGCACAAAGATAAAGCACAATACGTAGAAGTCAATGAGAATTAACCGTTACGCGTTAATAAACAGGATATAATGCTGACGCATTTTTCCAGACCTTGTAGCACTATTTTTTTGGGGATACTTGTTATCGTGTACCTTCTGATAACCTTCTGAGGTTGAGAGTCGAATGGAAAGTATGAATCGAAAACAAAATGTGCCTTGTCGGAATTGCAATTGTGCATTGTAAAATAACACATTACACCTGACGAAAATGAGCCAAAAAGAAGTGCTGTTTGCAATAACATATGGCATCAAGTAACAGAAATGAATTACAAAACAGTAGAGAATATCACATTTCAAGAATAGGACAGTGAGTCAAATGTGTAGGTAGCCTTTCTCAACTTGACCATGGTGAGATTAGAACCATTTCTGTCTGGTGTTCACAGTCACGCTAACCCTCAAATGTCTTGTTGCATTTACAAACGTCATGCTGGTGGATGGATGTAGGCCAACCTGTAGCTGGTTTACATCTGGAAGGCAGCCTTTCAACAGCTCTAGTGTAGCCCCCCAACATGAGCGTTATTCCCCTATTCTTGAACATATTCAGATAACTTGTCATCGGTTGTTGAAATACTCCCACATGCTGCAGCTTTTGCTAGCTTCCCATAAACCAACGAATTTCCAAAGCACCAGAAGCATCTATTGCCCTTTTATCATTGCTTGTAAAACAGACTAGTTGATGAGTCCAAAGGTCATAAAATGCATTATTGTTTTGCTATTTCATCGGTAATCGAACATACTCTTAACACGTTGTGACAGGCTTTGGTAAAGAGAAACACAGGGTGATTAATGGTATGTACATGTCTATTGTTGAAATCGCCGGTTCTCTTGAAACTTTTTTTAAATCTGTTCAATTGATTATGTAGAGAATATTTCATGTGTAAAATATTTTTTTTAAGTTTAGATTTTGATGATTTAGAAGTGTGATGTGTTTATGAAATCGCTTGTGCAAGCAGTGGTGCAATTATAACATTTATGATAAACATTATTTTTTTTAATAAATTCATGTAAATTCTGCACTATTTTGTTTTATGAACAAACGTGTCATGGTAACTCCACACTGAGAATTAGGTTCTTTAACAAAAAAAGTATAGTCTATAGTAAAAAAATCTATGTTAGGACAGAACCGTGCTCAAATTGAGTTCTTTTTTATTTTACACATTATAAATCAATTAAACATTGTGATAGTTATACTATTATATATTCCTATATACAGGTCATTAATGAATGTGCAATGTATGGGATAAATAAGTTCCTGCATAACTTTCAGACAAATGCAAATGTATGGAAAAACATACATTCAAAATGAAACATTACATGCGTTTTTGCTTTACAATGTATAGAAAATATAACATAAATAACATTTCATGTTGTCGTATGCTTCTCTGCATATAAGACAAAATAACATTCCATAGATTCTAGTTTCACATGTTGTATCAACACACTGATATAAGGATAGTTGTTTCAGTAAAAGAAATAAAAGTAGTTAAAGTGACTTCTTTGCCTTTTGTTTGGTGTAGGTCTGTTCACCAATTATCGGAATAATTATCTGAGTATGCGATGCACTTGTATTTTAAACTAACAGATTAACACTGTTCAACCGATGGGTTGAAGGATTTGTTATTTCGTTTATGTGGAGGACTAAATGAGGCGATTCCCCACCCACGACATTTGTTCATCCTGTATACTTACGGTAATATTGCCCATTTGTTGTCATTTTTTCTCATTTTGATTCATCCTGAAAGCAGGGACACTCGACCAGATTTAACCAGCACAGTTCCAGACAGTCCTGTTTGATTCAACCACATGTCTAGTAAAATGTGTTTTCACAACATGTTTTCTCTTTTCATAATATTCAAAACAATATGAACAAACACGAGCCATCATCTTTTGGCTACACGCCTGGTATATGTAGTGTTGTTGTCAGCCCCTCAGGAAATGCTACTCAACACTTCACAAAGAAGAGACCGCAATGAAGGAAATATGAACCTGTAAGTGGGAGCATTAAGTACAGCTGTCACAATCAAGTGTTTATATTTGATGATTGCTATTATCATTTTTTGTCCAATAGTGACATGAGTAGAACCAAAGTAAGTATAACAGGAATATCAGACATTTTTATAGCTTTTAAATCTATGTAATGTCATTTAGCAGACCTTCTTCTACAGAGAAACTTACAATGAGTTGTGTCATACATTTTGATACTTTTATGTGCTCCCTGAATTTTTACCCCCAGTGGGAATCAAACCTACAACCCTTGCGTTACCGGCACTAATACTCTACAAACTGAAATACATAATATGTTAACCAGCGGAGTTTACAGTGCGCTTGAAAATCCTTCGGATCCCTTCACTGTTCTTATAAACTTAAGTTGATGTTGTTTTTTGTTATTAATCTACACACAAAACCCATAAAGACAAAGTGAAAACAAGTTTTGAAACTTTGTGCCAAAATACAAAAATGAAATGTCTCACATACATATTTATTTAAACTCATTAGCTAGTGCTTTGTAGAAGCTAATTTGTGACCATTCACACTTGGGTATGACTCCATCAGGTTGGCACATGTGCATTTTAGAAGTTCCTCAAATGTATCCTTGTACATCCTTTCAAGTTCTATCAGATTGGATTTGGAGCTTTAGTAAACTCATCCTGACCAATGTTCTTTGGTATTCATGTCTAGTCTTTGTACATGCCAGTGGCCCGTACGAGGGCATTCACAGTCTTGTTCCCAGCATGTTTTGGAGTATTTTTTTGTTTGCATGCTGCATCCCTCAATCCAGACCAGTCTCCCAGTCGCTGCTGAGAAGAATCCCCATAGCATGATGCTTCCACCACTGTGTGAAATTGTAGGGGTATTATTAGCCATGTAATGAGTGGTAGCTTGTTTGTCAAGTGGCGCTTGGTTTTTAGGCCAGATCAACACTTTTCTCTTATCAGAAGGGGCATTCTATTATCTAATGTGCTCTGAGTTTTTCAAGGGGCATTTCTTATGCGTTTTACGTAGAGAGCCATCCGGCTAGCCATTAAAACGCTAACTGGCTCTGACCAAAATAGAAAGAGGAATGGGAAGCCCCTGCAGACAACTGAGCAAGAGGAAGAATCGATTTGAGTGTCTAGTTTGAAAAACAGACGCCACGCATGTCTTTAACTGGTGACTTCATTAAATATTACCCAAAAAAGAGCAGTCTCAACATCAACAGTGAAGTGGTGACTCCGCGATGCTGGCCTTCTAGACAGCGTGGCATAGAAAAGGTTTGCGGACTGGCCAATAGGAAGAACCGATTAAGATGGGCCAAAGCAAGTGATGGTGATGGTCTGAGGAGCATTGGTGGTGGTAAAGTGGGAGATTTACTGAGGAAATACGATTTTGCTGAAAAGAAAAGCTATCAATCAATTTTGCAACCATGCCATACCCTGTAAACGATGCTTCATTGGAGCCAAATTACTGCGACATCAGGACAATGACCCAAAGCACAACTCCAAATTATGCAAGAACTATTTAGGGAAGGAGCAGTCAGCTGGTATTCTTCCAATAATGGCCAGTCGGTCCCTGGATCTTAAACCTATTGAACTTGACCCATCAAGGAAGAAAAGGGTGAAATCTCTTCAGATTACCTCAACAAATTGACAACTAGAATGTCAAAGGTTGACGAAAGCAATGTCTGAAGGACAATTATTATGACTTTGTGTATTAATATTATTGCTATATTTCCCATTTGAACTTGGAAAACAAGAACATTTCTAAGTGACTCGAAACTTTTGTACAGTATGTTCCAGAGCTGCAGTACTCGAGACCGGTCTCGGTCTCGAGACCGGTCTCGAGACCACTTTTTTAAGGTCTCGGTCTCGTCTCGGTCTCGGTTACATTTGGACTCGGTCTCGACTCGGTCTCGGACAGTAAGGACTCGTAAATTCTTCCGAGACCAGCCGAGACCAGCGTAGAAATTATCGCCCACAATTTTTTCTAGAAAAATATTTAAGTATGACATGTACTGGCTGTATTTCCATTGGCTGTATTTCGTCCAGAGTCAGACAGTTTTTTTTCTGATGTGGCTTATCCCGCCAATGGCTATCTACTTTTGAAGAAAAGCGCACCCCCAGCGTCGCTAGAGCGTGCACCCATTCACGTAAATACTTCAATCTTAAACATATGCTCGATCATGTCTGCACAATCTGCCATTATATTCGTTTTGCCTATATTCAGTACATTGAGCACAAATAAATAATTTGTCCGAAAACACACAGCGGTTAGTAATTAAAATACATACATAATGTTGAAAAGCTACAGCCGACGTCCTTCCATGACTTTTCCTAAATACGTGCATTTTACCTTGTCCCGTTTTCAGAATTGCAAAATCACAAACCGAACAATATATAAAACTACTATTTACATGTTTTTTGATACCTAAACTGCCTTCCTGTCGCCAAAATCCCACGCCGCTGGGCGTTGGTACCCTAATTGCGGTACCCAGACACCGATCACACTTCACTGAGCCTATATGGCAATGGTTGAATGGGCGATACACAGACAAATACTACGAGAACACATATAGACAATAGTCTGATTGGCTTGGTTGAACTACAAAAAAAGAGGTACGTTTATAAAGAAATATGTTTCACTAAATAAACAGAACGAATTCCGCCAAATACATACAGCCCCATTCATGTGTCATGCGCCTATTGCACTCAATAATTAATAACGAATGAACCACAGTGTATTCATATAGCCTACAAGAGACTTCAACAACATATTGTTTTGTATCGAAATTAAACGAATATAAACAATAATTATTAATAGGCTAACTACAAATGGGCGATAAATTAAATTACTCATGCACACAGAAGGACGTGGGACATACATAAGTCCGGGGGGCATACGGCAGAAAGAGCATAAAACTGGAACGGTTATGGTCCGATCTATATGAAACTGAACCCGTTTTGGTCCGATCTTTATTAAACTGGAAGGGTTTTGGTCTGATCTATATGAACACTGTGCGCAGTTCAACCGGGTTAGTTTGCTGCTGTCTCATGTGCACTCGTAACAATAATGAACACTGTGCGTAGTGCAACCGGTTCGTTTGCGTGTCCTGCTCAAGCAGACAAACAACTGAAGCTGCGTGCCTGTGGACGGATAAATAATTATAAATAGATTTGTTTATCGGCCAATCATGCGCAAATAATTTGATTGCAAGTCGCTTGTGATCTAAAATGTGTTAGCATTTACTACATCAACATAGGACATACAGTTTGATGGATTTTCATTTATTCGATTTTTAGAAATTTTAATATCATAGCCTGTGCATTTTAAAATCATGGTTTTATTTTCGTATTTTATGTTTACATAAGACAATAAATAGGCCTAGATACTCTTTTAATAAAATTCATTTAATTCAGGATGACAACACAGTAGATGATCTGATGCTGTTGGTCAAGTGTTTTTTACATTGGTCATTGGACCAAAAACATGTCATATTATTTAGTGTTGATATGACTGGTCTCGGTCTCGGCCCCCTTTGGTATCGGTCTCGTCTCGGTTTCGGCCACCTTCGGTCTCGGTCTCGTCTCGGTCTCGGCCCCCTTCGGTCTTGGTCTCGTCTCGGTCTCGGCCCCCTTCGGTCTCGGTCTCGTCTCGGTCTCGCTTTAGGTGGTCTCGAGCACAGCTCTGGTATGTTCATATATTTAATTTATACAAATAAAGTCTAGAAACAAAATCTGGAGCAGGTACAGGGGTATGAATACTTTACAATGACAACGTATCATATCATATTCTTAATTTAAATTATTTTTCATGTATTTCACAGAAGAAAAAGTACATTAACAGCAAGAACTTTAAACTGTACCAGAGAAAGTATGAATACATAGAAATTGATATCTTGTTTGATGGGTAAAATAAATTGTGTGCCAAAAAATGTAAGAAACCAGGGAAGTTGAAGTTTTTATTTAAAATGTAATTGTATTAGTATTTAGATGTTATATATGTTATATATTGTTTATATATTGTTTTTTCCCCATTCGCTTTCTGCACAGATAATTAGCTGTAAACAATTGTCTTGGGTGTACTAAAATGCTTGACTGGTACAGTATATATTATATTAGATTAAACTTATATTATATTAGATTAAACTAGTGTAATTGAACAGTACAAGTACTGTAGGCCTACAACAAAATGCAGTTTGGATCCAACAAGAAGTGCAAAAAGAGCCATGCAAAAATGATATGCAGGGCTGTGTGTCAATGTGCCAATATATTCCAATATATGTAATAAATATAAATTAAATGATATACACTGCATATATATTACTGAAATAAGCCAGAACAATGTTGCTTCTCGATTGTAGAATACTGTCACTTTCACATGGATATGACACATGTTACTACATATATCTGAGGATGTAATCAGAAGGGCATTTTCTTTAATGATATGTCAGGACTTTTCTAGTCTTGCACATGGAAACTTTATTTCTATCTTTAGAGCATAGTCTTATTGTCATGCATGCAACTGACACAAAAAGCAACTGCAATAAGTTCAGTTGGTTTTAGCACTATTCACATGGTCTATTATTTGATTGGTTTAATTTTGCAATAATAAAACATCTTCTTAAGTATCAATTGTGACCTGTAGTTTCACTAGCATATATGAACATGTAGATTCTAGTATGCTAACTTGCTGTAGGCTCTGTGTCAGAAATACATTTTGAACCTTAGGAAGGTTGAAGTAAGTTGAATGACAGTGCCTTGATTTTGAAGCATTTGTGGAGCAAATAATTGCTTTGTTTATTTGTAGAAGGTGGAGACATACTGTATGTCCAGTCTTTGTGACTAAGCAATACCTGTGTAGAACTATATTACTTAATAATTTACTGGAGTAAATCTGACATAACTTATTAATATGTCCATAGCACAACTGTCTGATTTGGTCTAGCACAAGCAACCTACCATTGATACCATGATTCGGGTATTGTAATGTTTGTATTTTTGTGCAAACAAACAGCCAATAGATTTGCTTATTGAAGTAGGAGCTGTTCCTGACAATATTTTAGGTTCAGGACTTTGTGTAAAACGCTCAATAGCAATTATGTGAAGTTTGTGGCAGACATATTGTGCACATACATTTACTATTGGACTACTTGGCCACATTGAAGTGTCATTAACTATTAGACATTTGTTCTCACTTCTCTGCAAGTCCTGTCATCCGATTAACCGTATGTGCGTGTACAATAATGAATATTGGAGAATCGAAGAAAAAAACGTATCAACCCAATGATTGTTTGTTTATTGCATTGCTGGTTGATTCATCTTCTCATATATTTTACAGTCTGCATAGCTGGGGTGACACCTATAAACCCAAATCTCCAACATAAAGTAAGATAAAGGTCCAGTTGTGTTGGCGACGTAAGAGTAGGTTTACTTAGATTCAGCGCTAAATAGTTTGGTTTTGAGTTGAAATTAACTTACATAAATAAAAATATTTTACAATTGTTTTGTTGTCAGGATGTTGGTGGTAATATTTTTCAGTAGTAAGTCATTAATTTGATCATATCTCAGACAGTAACAGAATACGACACAATACCTTCTCTTAGCATGAGCCATATAATTTGCCATTTGGAATGTGTCATGTGATTTTGGACAGCGATGGTCCATCTCAATACAATGCGTTTCAATTCCTGCTTCAGTACCAATGAAAATGGTGACAGCCTGCCACGGCTATGATTGTTCATTGAACATGGGCTGTTAAAAAATGCTATAAAATGAAGGGTGGCTCAAAGTGTTTTGCGTCACAGTTGATTTTAGTTGTCTCTAAGAATGTCATGCCCTGCGTTTTTCTAACACACGACACCAGCACTGCAGACCACACTAGTCTCACTAGTGTCTCACATCCTTCCCCTGGACCGCCACAATGACTTAAGCTCACACAGGCATCTGCCAGCCCATCACACCTGGTTGCGTTAGCATACGGCCGGACAGGGAAAGTTCAGATTCATCTCAGATCTGTGTTAACGACATCATGTTAATACACATCAATTCCATGAGTGATAACCCACCGCCAGAGTACGAAAGGGACTCCCTGGTGATGGAATAGCTAGTCCTACAAAAATACACCTCACCACAGGTTGATGAGGGGGGTTCTGAAGGGCCTTCCCCTCCTTTGGTGACTCCATACCTACTTGGAGGCCCAGTCGCCACGCACTGTTTCCTTTATGCACAAGTGGCAGGAGCGCCAAGGCAACGGGGAAGGAGGAGTTTTCTTTCACGCTGCACAAACTCACTTCCTCTCCGCAGACAGATGCCGATAGTGAAGCTTCCGCTCCGTGACAGGATGGAACCCCTGAGGTAACCAAAGAACGCTGACGCTGCAGAAACTGTGTTACGCACTCTCAGGACACTCCTCGGACACTCCGTCTCTGACTAACCCCGGAGTTTCTCATTGAATCATGAAATTGTTTTTGCATCAGCCGGAGTGTTATCGGGTCATTATTATCTCTACGTGTTTGGAATAAATTAGGTGAAACGCAGGTTGAATGTCGCGCTGAAGTGTGTGTGAAATGGATAATGGCAAATTGTGTTAGTAAAAAAACCTCCACCAATGTTTTTTCTCCACCTATTTGTTGAATCGTATTTAAATTAGGTCCCCGCAAAAATGACATGATTATTTTGACAAACACCCAGCCACCACAGATGCGATGACTGAACTCATTAATTTGATTACTTGCTTTCGTTGTCATTGACTAGTGAGTCTATGAGTCAGATACCCCCACATCAATTGAATTATGCAACAGGAGAACGTGACAATAAACCGCAGAACAACAAAAACAAGGTGCTGCTGGACTTTAGCCAATGGCCTACTGTACATCATAAATGGCTTTCATGCTGTAATATTTAGAGAAATGCCTCCAGCAATGCATCATCACCGGTTTGTCTGAAACCTCTCAATTGTGCAATTGATACAGAATTGTACCAACAACATCATTGACAACATCAACTACAAGTGCACAATCTGCATGGATGCCGGCTGAATTTGTGTCGTTGTTCTTGTGTTGTTTGTTAGGTTGGGTGAACGGCAGGCCCTGGAATAGGTATTCAGGTAGGACTCGTCTGAATTTTGTTTTCAAGGGTTTCTTTTTGTTTTGGTGCAAAGGGATGTCTTCCCTGGTGAAGGAAATATTGTGGAGTGCCCTTGGGTCTTTGTACTGTCATTGCAGTAGTCCTTCAAATAGGTATCTGTTGTTCCTATGGGTTGTGTTTGTGTGGGAGGCCAACCACACACACAAACAACTCTTTGGTGTTTGTGTGTGTATTCAGGTTATTTCACCTATGAAACCTACCATTGAGCCAGAGTTCGTCTGATTCAAAGTGAAAATTGGAACTAGCATTGTTCTGCAGTTTCCTGCTCTGTGTGCAGAAAGTATGTTTTCGTTCACATCCGTACGCCCCACGCACGCGCCGCTTGACGAAACTCTGAGATCATACGGTGGTAGTGGCCAGTGGAAAAGAAACATTCATTCATGCTTTCAGCAGTTTTCCAATCTCTGCCGTGGTTTTCCTGTGTCCTGATGGATAAATATATAGGTATGGCTGCACCTGTCCACATTACCAGTAATTGTTTTGAGCAGCACACTTTGGGTCATTTGTGTCTTCGTTCGAGCTGTTTAAGAAAATATGAAGCTGATTGTTTGTGTTTTGCTGGCCGTCGCCTGTTGTGTTTTGGCGAAAGAGGACATGCAGGCGATACAAAAGCTGAAGGAAACATTACTGGAATTAAGAGAGCTAAAGAAAAGTTTTGAGGTAAGTCAATTTATTTAACATCTACACACATATGTGTGTGTATGTATTTCATGAACTTCTGCAAGAAACGACACTCTTTCACAATATCTTTTCACAGCATGTTTCCCTGCATTGACGCAATGCATTAATTATACTTTAACATTTAAAAGGGCTGTAAATGATCCAATAAAGGAGTAACGTAATTGTTCACTCTTCTCAATGTCTTGAGATTGTAATGTACAAACTCAGCACCAACAGTTTTCCTTCTGTCTTGCAGCACAGCGGGATAACGTTGCACACTCCATCCCTGGACAATCACGTAAGTGTTTTAAAACAGTCCACCCTATTAGCTTTGCAAACACCCACATGTTAGTTGTACACCATATTGACATCCTTGACAATCCACAAACCAGCATTGACCTTTATTGATGGGCTCGTCATTAGTCACACCCTGCCACCTTCTAATTGTTGTATAATAAGGTGCCCCAGTGACCCCTAGGTCAGGAAATAATAGTGAAAAACGTTATTGTAGTTAATTTTCTCAGCTACAATGCAGCAATTACATTTGTAATTAAATCACCGATAATTTGTTGATACTTATCTTAAAGTAATACTAAAGTGTTTGCACCATCTGCTAGCTATTAAAACAGCGTAAAGGTAAAAATTAATACGTATTATCACGCAAAATGAGTTATGATAAATTACTTAGACCTCCATGAAACAGGCTGTGAAAGAGTGTTTGAATTTTAGTAGCTACAGTGCATTCACAGTGTAAACGTGAGACAATCGTAATCATTGGAGGTCCACACGTCTCTCAGAATAGGGCTGTTCAGTATAATATATATATATATATATATATATATATATATATATATATATATATATATATATGGGAACTAGAGAAAACATCCACAAAGCAACGAGAGAATTATGTTCCTTTCATCTATTTGTCAGTGGCTCTGAAATGCGATTCAGTTCGGCGTGTATGTGCATGAGGTTGCATTTGTGCACAAATGAGTCATTGTGAAACTGAGCTCCATGTCTCTAGGACTCACATTTAGGAGAAATGTGATGAGTAATCAGACAATCTGGTCTCTGTGGCTTGGCCCACGGTGATTATGTCTTAGATTATGTTTCACTATATCTTGAAGTTTAATGCTTACTAGTTTTGAACTGGATCGTCGCCATTATTATAACCCCGGTTCTTTGGGCGCTGCAAGTAGCTAACTGGCATACAGTTGTGGAAGGCTAAATGATGTATAAACTGTTCTAACCAGTTTGTACGACCATAGTAAACGTAAGGTCTCTTAGCTTTATGACCAATATACTCTGGCTAAACGGCTATATCCAGGCACTCTGTAGTGCCCAGTCTTATACTGGTTCCTTACCACACCTGTTGAGGCCATATTGTCTAAGTTTAACTTGGAACCGGTTTGTTATCAAGATCCCCAGGGGCAACAAATGTAGGCATGTTTTAATTAACACAAAATATGAAATTCGGTCTTAGGCCTTCCGACTTAAATTGGTCAGTTTCTGTTTGATGAATGAAATGTTTGAGCTCCTCAAAACGGGGAATATATAATTTCCTAACGGTACAGTAAAATGAAAGCCTCAACCTGGAAAAAGCGTTGTCACGTCAGCAAAGAGGCAGTTATTTTTTATCTATTCTGTGAAACGCCCCAAGTCAAAGTAGGTAAACTGGAAACATGAAGAACGTAAAAACTGTGAAAACGGATCCTGTATGTACTGCCTGTCTTGTTTGAATGTGTTGGTGGAAACATAACCGTTACTTAATCGAGTTTTGTCGCTCTGGGTTTGGAAGGGCTAGTGTAGCGGACGGAATAGTTTACTCCTAAAACGCAGTGTTTGCATTTTTTGTAGGGAATGATAAAACATTTAGGCATAATCCGTGCGACGAAAGGAATTACTTATTGCAACTTGACTATGTCTCAACAATTATCTGTGGTGTTGTGTTCACTCTTTTTGTTCTTGTAGAGGAACTACACATATATATGCAGATGAACTACATATATATATATATGTGTAATTACATGGCCTGTAATTACAATACATTTAGATTTTTTTTATATTGTCTAAAAAAGGCTAAAAAACACAAAGAACCAACTGAAGTTGAAATGTCATTCCGAGGTTGTGCCTCTGCACGTAACAATTGCAGACTATCATTTTAAAACCAGACAGCAAATCCATTCAACCAATGACATCATTGATTTAGCCTGTTAAATTCGTTTTTCTTTTAGGGGAAAAAAAACATTTATGTGAAAATAGTTTAAGTTATCATCATCAAGCACACAAATTTTGAAACTAAGGGCAAGTGCAATTATGTCTGAAAGTTTTTCAAATGTACTGTAGCTGTAGAACAAATGGCTCCGTCATCATGTAGAGTTAATGTGGTTCAGATACTACTATACACCAGCTCCCTCCTGTGTTCCCTAGTCCACATTACAGCATGTACATGTGTGCATAAGCATGCGTAAGACATCCATAACTCAACGTATCATCGTGTTTTTTTTTTACAGGAGTGTTGTTCCCCATCTGTCCTGGAATGCTTCCGTACAATGATGCCACATCTCAAAGCCAAAAACTCACCACTGCATTTTAGATTCAGCAAAAGCCTCAAGAACCCATCAATTGTGAGTCACTTTTGAAAATCGGATACTGCATAGCATTTTACATATCAAGATGGTATGGCAAAACATTAACATTTACGCTTCGTTCGGTTTATAGATAAAAAGTGTGGACCTCTGTAAGAATTCCAGTCAGGAGGAGAAAAAGGTGAGCTGGGGGTCACAGATGTGAAGGGACAGAGGGTCTTTAGAGTTTCTTTTTTTTCCCTGGAAATTATGTTCTTGTACTAGAACTTGCTTTGCTAGGCCCATGTTGAATCCAAATCCAAGAGTAATTTGAAAAATGAGGTTTAATTGTGTTCCTTAATTCCCTCAGGTCTGCCAAAAATGTGACTCCTATCCTAAAAAGGACAGCCGGGAATTTGTCCGACAGTTGGAATCTCTGCTTCAAAAGGTATCATGTTTTTATGAATTAATCCTAATTTTAACAGAAATACAAGCTAGAATTCACTTACAGCAAATGGTGGTGTGGTGCAGTGTACTAATTACAAAACTGTATTTTTCAGACCATGACTACACTGATGTGAAGAGTGTACTGGAAGAAACTGTGGAAAACGACATTGGAATGTATAGTAGACACTAATCTGTTAAGGCCATCTTAATATTCTATTTATTTAATATTTATTTATGAACTGTTGTTCCTTCAAGTTAATTTGTTTTTAACAAACAAGCTGCTTCGGTGCCATCTAATGTGCAAAGACGTCCATGCAGTTTTTAATTGACGTGTTGATATTTTTTATTTATTCAAATGAACACGTTGCTTTGGTTCTTTGCTGTCTACTTACAGCGTAATTCTTGATTATGCATCTCATCCTTTACGTCAAACTAAGCATATTAATTATTATTTAAATGGTTGTCTCACAATGAGACGCAATTGTTTGTAATGTAATTATGGTTGACATGAAACCAGGTATTTGTTAATGTCATTTCGATTTTTGTATTCAATCAAACATGTTCAATTGAATGTGAGGATATATAAAAAGTGAATGCTGCATATTAGTCTGGCTGCTTTTTGATTATTATGTCAATTCAGATAAAGACATAAAACATGAGCAAAACAAGAGATTATTTTTTACCTGATTTGAACATGAAATCAAACATCACGCAAAACAGATTACCATTTAATATTTATTCCCTAAAGAAAATATCAATCAACAAGAAACTGAATATTAATAATGATCAGTTTTCGTTGTCTCCGTAACATATACCATCGCAATAGTTATAGATTACCCACACAGTTTGGATCTAGATGAATCAATGAGTAAATTCCACAATAATTACAACATTAAGCACTGCAGTTCCAATCACCTTAAATCCAGAGACTGGCCATGTGATCAGCCTAAAACCTACCAAAGGATATGTCTAGTGACTTATATTACACAGTATTTACAACATTTTACTATGCAACTACGTCACACCCTTATCCGTACACACGTGCACTCCACTACAAACGTAATGTATTACATATCAACACAATGATGTGTCAATGTTTATGTAGCAATTCAGTTCATATTACATTATGCATGTATCACTCACCCGTGATCACAACAGTCTCAGAAACATTGGGCCATATTCTTCAACCGTTCTTAAGAAATTCGTTTTTAAAACCCACTTACGCAGTTTCCACGAAAATTCTGACATTCACCAATGTACTTATCTGGAATTTGTTCTTAGGAAAGAACAGAATCTACGCACAGTGAAAAGCACTCTTACGCAGATTTGCGTGATGACATTTTCGTGACAAATCATTAGTCTCTGCGTTTTCATCAATTGTACAGTGCTTTAAATATTATGAAGAATAAAATTATGAATAATATTCAATTATTTCAAATATTTGCATATATTTAACACTTTTCTGTGGATGGCACACCCGAGATTGCGGTCACACCCGAGATTGCGGTCACACCCGAGATTGCGGTCACACCCGAGATTGCCGGCACACCCGAGATTGCGGTCATTCCGATTATGTCCCCGATGTGCTGGTCCAGCTCAGTAAGTGGTCAGCATCTCTCGTTTGTGTTGTGTTTAAAACTTCATGTCAAACCATTTCTTTTTATGTCATCAGTGGTGCGCCCTTCCCCTGACACAGCGTTCACAGGACGAGTGATTAAATCCCATGCATTCTTTTTGTATTTGATTTTGCAACCACTACTGACGATGCTAAATATTAGGCTATATCTTTTTGCCTGTTCACTTCTTGCAGAAGTATTTCCACTTCTGAACTACAGATTTGAGTCACATCAGTCATCTGCAGTACATGTTGTGTGCTGAGTGTTTGAGTCACATCAGTCATCTGCAGTACCTGCTGTGTGCTGAGTGTTTTAGTCACATCAGTCATCTGCAGTACCTGTTGTGTGCTGAGTGTTTGAGTCACAGATCTGCAGTACCTGTTGTGTGCTGAGTGTTTGAGTCACATCAGTCATCTGCAGTACCTGTTGTGGGCTGAGTGTTTGAGTCACATCAGTCATCTGCTGTACCTGTTGTGTGCTGAGTGTTTGAGTCACATCAGTCATCTGCAGTACCTGTTGTGTGCTGAGTGTTTGAGTCACATCATTCATCTGTATCAGACGAAAAACCTAAAATAGATATGCACTTTTTTAAAACCAAAATTGAAAAAGATAATCATGACTAAATATATGTCTATGAAATCTACACACACATTTGCAAATGTGATCACCAAAGAACTAAATAGTACATATGAAATAATAACATATATTAATAGATTATATTATATATTTTTTGTATTATTTAGACATTGCTTTGAACATTATATTAATTTCTTGTATTCATGCCGTAGACCTTTTGATAGGCTAATTCAAAGTAGATAAAGAAAAACGCAATTGACAATTTGCCACTGACTAAAGTTATTTATTAAACAAGCACATACATTTTGCTTCCCTTATATGTAGGAGCTTCTTCTTAATACATTAATGGAAGCTGTTCATTGCTTCTGAACAAAACAAAAGATAAAACACATACAGGTGTTGGTCATATCATTATATTATCATCAAAAAGTGGATTTATTTCAGTAATTCCATTCAAAAAGTGAAACTTTGATATTATATTCATTCATTACACACAGACTGATATATTTCAAATGTTTATTTAATTTTATAGTGATGATTAAAACTGACAACTAATGAAAACCCCCAAACCAGTATCTCAGAAAATTAGAATATTACCTAAGACCAATACAAAAAAAAGGGTTTTAGAAATGTTGGCCAACTGAAAAGTATGAACATGAAAAGTATCAGCCAGCCTCTGGGGAAACCTACATAATAGGAAAATTCAACTTACCAGCCTCTGATCTCTCCAAGCCTATTGATTAGTTCACTTTTATGGCTTTAAGAAATTAGCAACCGATATATGTTCACATGAATATCTTTGGCTGAACAAAATATGAGAATTTGAATAATCGGTTTATTATTCGTTTTTTTCTGAAGACAAAATATGTCACCTATGTAAAATTGCGTAAATTATGGATGTTCCTCCATCCAATAGTAGGTGGCGTTGTAAAGCCTTCCAACCGTGACATGTTAGTGGAAACTATTGACTAGGCGAACAGACAAAAGCCAATGTGTTTGGCAGGAGCCAAGTGTCCATCAGAATGGCCCCTAGGTCAGTGGTCACAGGAGATCCTCGTCTCAGTTAGGATGAGCTCAGTAAACACATTAAAATAGCGAAAACGTTGCTGACAATACTGCCCAAATATAACACTGAGCTAAATATCTGACATCTGAATAGCATTTTTGTTGACATCTTTTCCATTAATCTATTGAATGTGCCATGCAACATATTTGTGTTAGTTAGTTCACAGTCCAAGAATGACAAGACAATATGTGCATTCAAACCTGGTAGACAACGTCGCTTCCTTGCCAGGTGTTCTTTGCAAAGTCACATGACACACTGCCTAGTCATTTCTCACATTGACAGGTGCAGCTCGCTTTTCTTTATGCTACCTTGTCAACATGCTGTACTTCCCAGCCACGAGGGGATTTCAGGTTCAATGTTTTCAGGCAAAACACCTTGAACCTCAGTCAGCTGTGCACCACATCGCGACTTCTACAGTACACGTGAAGAATGTAAGGCAGTATGTTTGCCAGGCCTGCGTCAAAAAGAGACTAAATCTAGAGGGTTCTCCGGGACAGAGGACAGAGGTGGGAGCGGAGATCCCTGTGACAAGCTGAAGCCCTTTGCACAAGCATCATCATTCACGTGATTCTCCGGTCCTGTAACACAACACGTCGGAGATCAGAAACTGCACTGAATGATGATTTTAATCTTTTAAATGCGACCACAGAATCTCCTCTAGCATGCCACAAAACTTGTTGCCGTGTTCACTGCAGGTGTCAGTGGTTTAGATAAACCCCGACATGTCTCTTCAGAGGTCTCCTGTTTGGAGATTGACTGGGTTTTTCCTCCTTGGTTTGTGAAGAATTCCCACTGAGGTCAAACATCTCCGCCACAACACTGTTATTAAAGACTGACAAACTCGAGCTAAAACTTTACACTCAGCTAAATCTGAGATCTTCAAACCACTTTCATATGCAACACAGTGTAATGTTGGTTGTCAGACCTGCTTTCAGCATCTGACCAATCAAATGTATTTTAATAATTCATTTATACATTAACAGCGCTTATATGGTCACTATGTGCTCATTCAGTCCCACAAAGATCACGCAACAATAAACAAAACAGAGTGACTATATATACTCACTACTTAAATGTGGTCAAAGAAACCCCAGAGGAGCAAGACAGAGGTGGTGGCTGGTCCTCTGTATCTGTCTGGGTCAAGATAATACATGATGCTTGAAACTCACAGGATTGATCAAAATTATTACATGCTGAAATAGCTCAACAAATACAGCTGGTCTGTATGCTTAGCCTTTAGGCAGGTTCCAGATCAGCTGCACAAACATTTGGGCTGTGAACAAAAAATTAAAAAGCACCAACAACTTTGCCCACTACCAGACCAACCGATGTACACCAAAGCCTAGGCGGTTTCCCCAGCAACAAATTCCCTGAGAGAAAGTTTTTACAGTCAAATATGAATTATTTAAAAAGTACTGTTGAATTTGAGATGGAATTCATTATCAATTTGAACATCTCTTCTAACTCATGGAGCTCATGTATAAGAAAACAAAAACGTATTAGCTTGTCATTCTAACAATAGACCTTGCTAACCAGCACAGTGACTAATGGCACATGCAGGAACCACAAACGAGAGTTAATCAAAATTCACAAACAGTGTCTCAGTGTGGTCCGACTAACTAAACAATGGACAGACAAACTTTACTATAAGTAGTGTTTGGTAATTTGATAATACATTCTCATCAATAAAATGTACAAATCTGCTACGGTTATATTTCATCAGACTGACTGAGAATAGAGAAAAATAAGCAGTGTTAATGAAATATTACGGTTAACTTTTTTTAGATGTAGTGCTTGTAATTTGTAGCCAGAAAGACATCAGTGCAGACAGACATCAGTGCAGACAGACATCAGTGCAGACAGACATCAGTGCAGACAGACATCAGTGCAGACAGACAAGGCAAGTCCGAACGGAAAGTGATGTGATTTTGAGATTAAACCAAGTCGACGGAATGTCTAGAAATCTATAGCATCGGTTGTTATTTCCACCCCCCACAAGGAAAGGAAGTCCAGTGGCCTGGCTGTGGGAGTGCAGATAGCAAAATGGAACTAGACTGGCATTTACAATAGATTTTCCCATTTTACTGATTTATGAATTGATTATGAACCAAGTAGACAATCTAATTATTGACTGTTCCCTTATACAAAATGTGATTTTTTTGTTAACGGTTAGGAAGAGTACAAGCCAATTAAATTCATTCACACGCCCACTCAACAGGGTGAAGGTTTCCAACCAGAAAATGCAAATAGCCACTGGAAGGATTTTTCCCCCAGCGATATCGGTTATCTCGTAGGTCTGTGGACTCCCCAATCCAGATACATCATCTGATGCTTCCATGATAAAGCACATGTACAGAGCCTAAAACAGTAGTCAATTTACCAGCTGTCCTTGGAAAAACATGTGCACCACCGGCTATCGTGGTCTAGTTATTAAAATAGAGGCCATATTTTTCACGCAATATGTGTAAAATTGTTAGTTGGTTAGTGTTGCCATCAGCACTGGCAGCACTTCAATGGGTTATGTCACTTGCGTCTTTTAAGTAATAGTTTCCCTTGCTCTGCAAGAACTACCACGGTTGTGTGGCAACGGTGACGCAAAACTTTATGTGTTTGATGGAAAGAGAGGTCTGAGGTCATGTAATTATTGGAGCTTCCAAGCGTAATGACGAAAACCGGATCATAAACAATTTTTTCAATTCTCTAATTTCTAATGTAGTTAGATTTTCTGTTTCGTACTCATTAATGCTCAACACGTTAACTTTATTTCACATTATACATATGAATGTACAGTAGTTCTATCTGGAGCCAGGTCTTTATGCAAGGATCTGAGGTAATATGGAGGCCCAATATGGTCTATGGTTTGACATGGCCAAGAGTAGCCAGACGTCACGAAAATACACTGTGCTGGTGATGATAATTAACCGAGTGGTATGATTTCCTGAAAGGGGCCAGTGGTTTTCGTATTAAATACATGCATCACTTGTGTGACATTCGATGTTCAAGCCGAGGAGAAAAGCATCATGTTTTGCCTACAATTACAAACTGTGGTCTATGTCTGATTTTGGGTTTCAGACAACAAGACAACAATCAACATCAACAAAAAGGATCCCTAGAATTATTAGGTTCTAGGCTCGCCAGAACAGGACAGCAGACGTTAACGATATGTTCCGACCTGAGATCAACCCTCCAGGCTAGGCAGAGAATACACAGGAAAATGACTGAAGTCACAAATGCAAGCATACCCATCAAAGGAGTCACCAGCCAAAGCCACAAGTTCATGTGAGGAAACGCACCACATAAATGCGCACTGGGGGCCAAAACAACTAAAGCTGTGTAGGAAATGGAGAAATTAAGCAGCTGTGCAGTCGTGTCTTCATCCTGTCGTGTCTTCATGTTATAAGGAAATATAAACAATGTCAAGTTAACCCCGGAGTCTGGAGTCATCCGATGACGGAGATGTGTACACTGGAAGGCCTGATGAATCTGGCCGGCTACCACTACACTATGAATCAGGCCGGCTACCACCACACTATGAATCAGGCCGGCTACCACTACACTATGAATCAGGCCCGCTACCACTACACTGTGAATCAGGGCCGGCTACCACTACACTATGAATCAGGGCCGGCTACCACTACACTATGAATCAGGCCGGCTACCACCACACTATGAATCAGGCCGGCTACCACTACACTATGAATCAGGCCGGCTACCACACACTATGAATCAGGCCGGCTACCACCACACTATGAATCAGGCCGGCTTCCACTACACTATGAATCAGGCCGGCTACCACCACTGAATCACTACCACCACACTATGAATCAGGCCGGCTACCACTACACTATGAATCAGGCCGGCTACCACTACACTATGAATCAGGCCGGCTACCACTACACTATGAATCAGGCCGGCTACCACTACACTATGAATCAGGGCCGGCTACCACTACACTATCAATCAGGCCGGCTACCACTACACTATGAATCAGGGCCGGCTACCACTACACTATGAATCAGCCGGCTACCACTACACTATGAATCAGGCCGGCTACCACTGTAACTGACTTTGAAGGAAATGTATAAATATAGACATTTTAGAGCTTTATTTTATTAGTCCTCTTGTTAGCATTAGGAGTTCCTCATTTAGTGCCCCTCCCCTTGCGGAACATTGGTGTAGTGCCTAAAGGCCGGGGGGACTGTTTTTGGCGAGACACTCACCACGGAATGAAAACAGAGGTGTACTTATTATGCTATGTATGTTATGCTATGTACTTATTATGCTATGTAAATATAAAGGAAAATAAGCACCTAGCTGGAACGGGAAAAAGGTATCCTATGTTTATTGTTTTATGTTTTGTACAGTAATATAAGTTTAATCTATGTGTTTGTTAGTGTTTGTTATCGGTTATATTGAGTTATACTGATGCTGGCCAGTGTAATTTGTTCTGGCAGTATGAATGCTTACGGAGGTAAAGTCTCAAATGTTGGATGGGATATTACATTTGCTATTGTTTTGGGTTATGTTTATATTTGTAAGAGCTAATTTTATGTTATTCATTTGTCCTGTAGCTCTTACGTTGTTCTATGAAGAAACGGAGAATGGGAAATATATATGCATTTTAAATAATGCTAAATGTGAATAAAAGCTTCATGAAACAGCAGTACGCTTCACCATTGTCTGGCTGGGGGTTTGCTACAGTAAGAGCTTGGCCCGCATCGATACCGACGACTTGTTGTCTACTACGGCCCACGGAGGATCTTTACGGAGTCGGCTACAGTCTCTGCTACGTCACCACAAAGTGTCAGCGAGAAATCTTCAAGACGCATCATCGCGCCCGCGCATGACCAACATTGGACAACGGTTACACGTACTCGGTGCAATGGTCAAGTATCGTTAAACATACGGACATTAATGCAGGTCTGTGAGTATTCATTATTTTATGCAGTCTATAGTACAGACAGAAGGCAAGCAAGAACCGAACGGGTTCTTGGACTGGACATTTAATACTGACCTGCTCAATTAGGAGAGTAACAATTAAACTGTGTGTTGTTTTTACACTCATGTCTAAATGCAGCCACATGGACATTTTGTTTGAACTGTGGAATTAAGATTTTCTATAATTGTGTCTACTGTGAAATTCACATGGTTAGTTAGTTATTTGATTGCCTATATGCAGATGAATATGTGTTAGCTATTTCAAACTGATGCTCTGATATTCTGTGTTAATGCTATTCTTTATAAGGGTTTGATTATATCTCATAAAAGGCCTTCTTCTGACTTCAAGGCTTCGAAATAACAATAATTTACAATTTCGAAATATCAATACCTTTTATTTAATAATGTCAGAGTCTGGTAATGCGAGGGAGGTAAGGGAGCAGATAGCTGGTTATCAGTATGAAGATCAAGACTTACAGAGTGAGGCCCAACTACTGGTCGACTCGTCAGAGACACGATGTCTGAAGGAAACAAATGAAGCTATACGACAAAGTCTAACTGATCTTCAAGGCAAACTTAATAAGGATGATAACGCTCCGGAGGGTCCTAGACGCTCTGAACGAATACGCAATCCTACAGAGAAGATGCGTGCGCTTCAATATGATGAAGCCAAGAAAGTAGAGAAAAGGCTGCTTGCCATGTACGAGCAGTGGAAGCTCCACACTCGCGAAGCGAGGGATCAACTGAAGACTTATATGTCAGAGAGCCAGCTCTGGCTTCTTATTGAACAACTTAAGAAAGATAAAGAAGATCTAATGAATGTCTATTATGAAATTCGAAATCTCATCACACCCTCCGCCGACATAAGGAGAAGAGTTGATACATGCGAATCAATGACCACAGAAATCACCAACATCGCCTACAACAGAGCTATAGACGATGAAAACGAGTTTGATGAGCAGAAGGAAAGACACCGCCTTCATGAACTGCTCCGCCATAACCATGCCAAGTCTGTCTATGGATCCGCTGCTTCTTCGATTAGTCACAGCCAGTCCGACCACTACTCCATACCTTCGGTCATGACAGCAAAGCGTGCGGATGCAGCAGCTGAACTGGCAGTAAAAGAAGCACATTATCAGATGCTGCTAGAGGAAGAAAGGCAAAAGGAATTGATAAGAGAGTTAGAGGAACAACAACGTAAGGCTCTAGAGGCACAAAAGCGTGAGTTGGAGCGGTTGCAGGCAGAGAAGGAGATACGGGCAGCTCGAGCCAAGTTGGAAAGCTATAACAAGGAGATAGAGCGTGAAAATGCTAATTATGTCAAAGAGGAAAGGAACGTAGAAGCAAAGAGTGCGCCTCTAACTGCATCGCCCCCCCCTCTAGTTGCATCGCCTTGTCATACAGGTATTCCTTCTTTCGCTCAGATCTTCCAAGACAGCATAGCTTTAAATAGGCTTCCTGTACCTGAGCCATACGTCTTCAATGGTGATCCCATACAATTCATTGAATGGAAGTCAGCATTCACCTCACTCATCGACCAAAGAGTAATCACACCAGCTGAGAAACTATACTACCTAAAGAAATATGTTGGTGGCCCAGCACGGCAGGTTTTAGAGGGCACCTTCTACCGAAATGACAATGAGGCCTACCAAGACGCTTGGAACAGGTTAAATCATCGCTTCGGCCAGCCATTTGCTATCCAGAGAGCCTTCAGAGAGAAGCTCAACAGCTGGCCAAGAATTTTACCAAAGGATGCTGAAGGACTCAGACGCTTCTCAGACTTTCTGAATGCCTGTCAAGACGCTATGCCTCACGTCAAGGGTCTTGACATATTAAATGACTGTCAAGAGAATCAGAAGCTCGTTCACAAATTACCAGACTGGGCAGCTTTACGCTGGAACCGACAGGTCACAAAAGGCCTAAATGAAAACGGAGAATTCCCAAGTTTTAAGGAGTTTGCCAGATTCACGTCCACTGAGGCGGAGATTGCCTGCAATCCTATTACGTCCTTTCATGCTCTTCATCCACCAGACACTAGTACCGAGAAGGGAAATCTCAGAGACGTGAAGAAAAATGAGGCCAGTGCTCTTAATACTCAAACAGTCAATGAACATAACAACCACAAGTCAGAACAGTGGAAAGTTAAGACCCCATGCATCCTTTGTCAGGATAGTAGGCACCAGCTTCACGCATGCTCCAAGTTTACTGATATGGTGTTGGGTGAGCGACGTAACTACATAAGGGAGAAGAAACTCTGCTACGGATGCCTGAAGCCCAGCCACAGTGCGAGAGACTGTCGTCACCGTCACTCCTGTGATCAATGTAAGGGAAAACATCCTACAGCTCTCCATGATGACAACTATAAAAGGGAAGGGTCTGAGTCCGAACCACCAGAGACGAATCAGAGTGCTGCTGCAACGTCGCTCAGCATAGCGGGCGAAGGTTCATCCAACACATCCATGGTAATACCAGTCTGGGTATCATCTAAAAATGACCCAACTGCTGAGAAGCTTGTCTATGCGCTGCTCGATACTCAAAGCGATACCACATTCATTGATCAGGATGTGAGTGATGTTCTTAATGTTGACAAGTTTCCTGTGAAACTGAAATTGACGACAATGAGTGGTAGGGATACAGTTCTCACTAGCGAGGGTGTTTCTGGCCTTCGTGTTAGAGGATACAGTTCCTCAATTCCAGTCGATCTCCCGGTCGCCTACACAAAGGACTGTATACCCGTCAACCGCTCTCACATCCCCACTTGTGAGACGGCTAAACAATGGAGTCATCTGGCAGAAATAGTGGACGAAATCCAACCACTGAAGGACTGTGCAGTAGGCCTGTTGATTGGCTACAACTGCTCAAGAGCTATGGCACCAAGACAAGTTCTCCTAGGAGGAGATGAGGAACCCTATGCCGTAAGGACAGATTTAGGATGGAGTATTGTAGGCCGGTCGTTACAAAACCATGTTTCATTGAGCACACACCTGTGTCACAGAATTACAGTTAAAGAGTTACCTCCAGTAACTCCTACAGATGTTATCCGCATTCTAGAGTCTGACTTCAAGGATGGCAGTGACGACAGAAATAACGTGTCTCAAGATGACATTACATTCCTCAACATACTGGATGAGAGCATAAGGAAAAATATACATGGCCATTATGAAATGCCTCTGCCCTTCAAAACCAGACCAAGCCTGCCTGACAACAAAGACTCAGCCACCACACGCCTCCGTCATCTTAAAAGGAAATTGCAACGGGATGAAAGGTATAAGGAGCATTATGTTGAGTTCATGGAGGAGGTCATTAGAACAGGAGATGCTGAGGAGGTCAAGGACAGTGGGAGTGATGGTGAGAGATGGTACATTCCCCATCATGGCGTGTATCACGCGAAGAAGCCGGATAAACTTCGTGTAGTGTTTGACTGCTCGGCCAGATACAAAGGAACCAGCTTGAATGATCACCTCCTCTCGGGACCCGACATGTTGAACAACTTGAATGGAGTTCTCATCCGTTTCCGACTACACCCTGTTGCTTTGATGTGCGACATTCAGAAGATGTTCCATCAGTTTCATGTGGACGAAGCTGATCGTGATTACCTGCGCTTTCTCTGGTGGAAGCAAGGAGACTTGAACTCACCGCCTAGTGAGTTTCGTATGAAAGTGCATCTGTTCGGTGCCGCTTCTTCTCCAGGATGTGCAAACTACGGGCTGAAACATCTAGCTAAGGAGAATCATGACATCTACACTCTAGGCTCACGATTTGTTATGAGGGACTTTTATGTAGACGACGGGCTCATAAGCTGTGAGAACTCGGAAGATGCTATTCAGCTAGCCAGAGAAGCTCGCGAACTCTGCGCCATGGGTGGTCTCCGTCTGCATAAGTTTGTGTCTAATGAGAGAGACGTACTAGAGAGCATACCACCCTCCGAACGAGCAGCCGACGCAAAGGATATGGACCTCGCATTTGATGATTTGCCACTTGAGAGGGCTCTCGGTATTCTATGGGATGTGAAGTCTGACCGTTTCAGACTTAACGTTAGCCTCAAGGAACAGCCTGCAACACGACGTGGCATCTTATCTACAGTGGCTTCTCTGTACGATCCTCTTGGGTTTGAGGCGCCGGTTGTTCTCAAAGCGAAGATCATTCTTCAGGAAATGTGCAGAAGGGGCACTGGCTGGGATGATCCTCTCACTGATGAGCTTCGCCCAAAATGGGAACAGTGGAGAAGTGATTTAGCTAATTTGGATAATGTCACCATATCTCGTACTTATTCACCTGCTGGATTTGGAAGGGTCTCAAAGATAGAGCTGCATCACTTCTCTGATGCCAGTACGAAAGGATACGGTCAGTGTTCATACTTGCGACTTCAAAACGATGAAGGAAACATTCACTGTGCTTTAGTTGTAGGGAAAGCACGTGTCTCACCAACCAAGGTCACAACCATCCCAAGATTAGAATTGACTGCTGCAGTCGTTTCTGTAAAGATAAGCAAAATGCTCAAGGAGGAATTGGGATGCACTGACGTCGAGGAGTTCTTCTGGACCGACTCGAAGGTTGTATTGGGATATATAAGGAACAAAGCACGAAGATTTCACACGTTTGTAGCTAACCGTGTTCAGAAGATTCAACTCAGCTCAGTCCCACAACAGTGGCGATATGTCCCAACCAATGAGAATCCTGCTGACCACGCTTCCAGGGGCTTGACTGCCGGTGAGTTCTTGTCCTCTACCTGGCTCACTGGGCCCAAGTTCCTGTGGGAACAGGAAATAAGGCTGGCCACAGATGACGAACCAGAGTTAACAGTCGGAGATCCAGAGGTCAGGAGTGTTCGAGCGCTCAGTACAAAAACCAAAGAACATGTGAGCCTAATTGATCGCTTGTCCAAGTTCTCATCCTGGTCACTGGCTACACGAGCGGTTGCGCGCATTCTCAGGCGCATAAGCAAGAACTGTTCAAACAGTCTTACCACTGTGACGGAACGAGAAGGAGCAGAACGTTGCATAATTAAAGAACTGCAGAAAGAATTGTATCAAGAAGAGTTAAAGCTGCTGAGCAAAGGAGTTCCCCTACCACCTCAAAATCCGTTGCACACTCTTGACGCTTTTCTCCACAACGACGGAGTCCTCAGGGTGGGAGGGAGGCTGTGCAACTCCTCTCTACCCAATTTCATCAAGCACCCTGCAATAATTCCCAAAGATCACCACGTCACAAGGATGATTATTGCTTATCATCACGAAAAGATGAAACATCAAGGAAAAGGTCTTACTATTAATGAAATTAGGCACAGCGGCTATTGGATTCTCGGAATCAACCGGGCAGTCGCTTCCTACATTCGACAATGTGTCACCTGTAGACGTCAACGCAAACCCACGGAAGAGCAAAGGATGGCGGACCTACCCTCCGAGCGGTTGGAACCTTCACCCCCCTTCACTTTCTGTGGCATGGACTGCTTCGGGCCTTTTCTTACAAAACAAGGAAGAAAGGAAAACAAGAGATACGGCCTTCTGTTCACTTGTCTTAGCTCCCGTGCCATTCACATCGAGATGCTTGAAGACATGTCAACAAATGCTCTCATAAATGGTCTTAGATGTTTCATCGCCATACGTGGTGCCGTTCGTCAGATCAAGTCTGATCAAGGAAGCAATTTTGTGGGAGCAAAAAATGAACTCAGAGAAGCTCTGAAGGAAATGGATGCAGACCGTCTGGCCGTGTTTCTTGCAGAGAATCAGTGCGACTTCAGGATGAACGCACCCTGTTCTAGCCATGCAGGAGGGGTGTGGGAAAGACAAATTAGGACGGTAAGAAGCATCTTGAGGTCTACGCTTGCCCTTTCTTCTGGGAGACTAAACGATGCTTCACTACGGGCCTTCCTCTATGAGGCTATGGCAATAGTCAACAGTCGACCTCTGACTGTTGATAACCTCAGCGACCCCCATGGCCTTGAACCACTCACCCCTAATCATCTTCTGACAATGAAGTCTGTCCAGGCCTTACCTCCCCCAGGTGACTTCGTCAAAGAAGATGTGTATGGTAGAAAAAGGTGGAGACAGGTTCAATACCTCGCTGAACAGTTTTGGAGTCGCTGGCGAAAGGAATACCTTGCCAATATTGCTCTCAGACAACGCTGGCACTCTCCAAGGAGAAACTTACAAGTTGGAGATGTCGTAATCATGAAAGGAGATGATGGGCATAGGAACGAGTGGAGATTGGGTAGAGTGGCAGAGGCCACTACTGACAAGGATGGACTTGTGCGGAGAGTTAAGATTCGACTTGGAGACAGGGAGCTTGGCAAGACGGGGAAGCGTCTCCACAAGGTATCTGAAGTTGAACGTCCTGTTCAGAAGCTTGTCCTGTTGCTGGAGACTAGCTAAATCTGCTCCCTCCTCCCTAGTCCTTTATCTTACATAGTCATAACGTTCTTAACTTGAGTTGTTCGTGTTCTTATATAGGCTCAGGAAGGTTATTTTTAGTTGAATCATTCGTTCTTAATGCAGACTGTGTCACATTCTGTTATTCACTCCTGATTGGTGGGAGTGTAACTGACTTTGAAGGAAATGTATAAATATAGACATTTTAGAGCTTTATTTTATTAGTCCTCTTGTTAGCATTAGGAGTTCCTCATTTAGTGCCCCTCCCCTTGCGGAACATTGGTGTAGTGCCTAAAGGCCGGGGGGACTGTTTTTGGCGAGACACTCACCACGGAATGAAAACAGAGGTGTACTTATTATGCTATGTATGTTATGCTATGTACTTATTATGCTATGTAAATATAAAGGAAAATAAGCACCTAGCTGGAACGGGAAAAAGGTATCCTATGTTTATTGTTTTATGTTTTGTACAGTAATATAAGTTTAATCTATGTGTTTGTTAGTGTTTGTTATCGGTTATATTGAGTTATACTGATGCTGGCCAGTGTAATTTGTTCTGGCAGTATGAATGCTTACGGAGGTAAAGTCTCAAATGTTGGATGGGATATTACATTTGCTATTGTTTTGGGTTATGTTTATATTTGTAAGAGCTAATTTTATGTTATTCATTTGTCCTGTAGCTCTTACGTTGTTCTATGAAGAAACGGAGAATGGGAAATATATATGCATTTTAAATAATGCTAAATGTGAATAAAAGCTTCATGAAACAGCAGTACGCTTCACCATTGTCTGGCTGGGGGTTTGCTACAACCACTACACTATGAATCAGGGCCGGCTACCACTACACTATGAATCAGGGCCGGCTACCACTACACTATGAATCAGGCCGGCTACCACTACACTATTGGCGCTTTTCCACTACAAAGAACCAGCTCGACTCGACTTGGCCCGACTCGGCTCCGCTCGCTTTCGCTCGGTTCTCCATTGCAGATAGTACCTGCGCAATAGTACCCGGTCGTCATAGCGACGCGGCAGGAAACTGCTGTGACATAATCTTCTACGCGACGCGGCGACACACAGTCTGCGTCCGAAATCGCGTACTATGTTGTGTATACTATGTACTACATTTAAATAAGAACGTACTTTGCAACCGTTAAAAAAGTACGTTCTATATAGTATGAATCCGGGTAGTATGAATGGAGTCTGGACCTACTACATGTGCCGTGTTAGAATGCTCTACTTGTATAATCTACCGGGCAAGAGAAGCGTGTTTCATTCAGGTCCGCGTCCTTCTACCAACACTCGCTACCCACACACACATAAGACAATGGAGGAAATCGAGTGTATGCTGTGTTTGATCCGCGAGATGTGGCTGTTTCTCACGGCGCATTCTTTCGGTTTGCCATAGCATTCGTAATGGATAATATGTACAGCTCTCACACAATCTCTGGCCAAACTATTTATATATATATATATGGTGGGATTACTCAGGATACTACATCTGGCGCGTGCAATGATGATGCAGTGAATAGTGACGATTCTCTGACCAATCAGCAGTCTGCTGTGTTTTCACGTCACATTTTAGTATCGCCTCAGCTCGCTCAGAACCTCGCCTGAGGTGGTACGAAAAAAAGTACCTGGAAGCAGGTACAGGTACAACTTTTACCCAGTGGAAAACCAAAAAGCCGAGTCGAGTCGAGCTGAGGCGAGCAGGTTCTGTGTAGTGGAAAAGCGCCATATGAATCAGGGCCGGCTACCACTACACTATATACTATGTACTACATTTAAATAAGAACGTACTTTGCAACCGTTAAAAAAGTACGTTCTATATAGTATGAATCCGGGTAGTATGAATGGAGTCTGGACCTACTACATGTGCCGTGTTAGAATGCTCTACTTGTATAATCTACCGGGCAAGAGAAGCGTGTTTCATTCAGGTCCGCGTCCTTCTACCAACACTCGCTACCCACACACACATAAGACAATGGAGGAAATCGAGTGTATGCTGTGTTTGATCCGCGAGATGTGGCTGTTTCTCACGGCGCATTCTTTCGGTTTGCCATAGCATTCGTAATGGATAATATGTACAGCTCTCACACAATCTCTGGCCAAACTATTTATATATATATATATGGTGGGATTACTCAGGATACTACATCTGGCGCGTGCAATGATGATGCAGTGAATAGTGACGATTCTCTGACCAATCAGCAGTCTGCTGTGTTTTCACGTCACATTTTAGTATCGCCTCAGCTCGCTCAGAACCTCGCCTGAGGTGGTACGAAAAAAAGTACCTGGAAGCAGGTACAGGTACAACTTTTACCCAGTGGAAAACCAAAAAAGCCGAGTCGAGTCGAGCTGAGGCGAGCAGGTTCTGTGTAGTGGAAAAGCGCCATATGAATCAGGGCCGGCTACCACTACACTAGCTGTGGGGTCAACACTATGTGCGGGGCCCTGTGGTTGTAAGCCAAACAGATCATCAAGATAATACATTATTTTACTTTCTACCTGCCCATACTGTTTTCACCTTGATTGTGGTCCCCTGTGCGTACGAGCCGAAGGGCCTCAACATCTGTAATGTGACTTTCCACCGGACAGTTGACTTTTACCCCCAGTTTCAGGTGAGTGACGCAAATGTGTGGGCTCCACTGGATGGCCCCCCTCCCTTTTCTGAATGTATGTTTGCCGTGTTCCTCGGTCGTACACAAACAGTAGCAAGTAGCTGAAAGAAAGTCATCAGTTGAATATGACAGCAGTGGTCTGTGGTTTGCAGCTTCCCCCAACTCTCGGAAGCCTCACTACCAAGAACAGAAAATTAAAGGCACAGCGGGATTTAGTGTTGATTTTCTTGTCAATACTACGACCTTAACTGTCTCTCGAAGGCGGGACAGAGCAAACGGAAAATGATATTAGGAAAACGCCACGGTTACTCTGCTGGAAGGTAATTCTGCTATGACAATTCTTAACACACAGGAGAACTGACTCATAACTGCCTGTAGGGAATCCCTACACGGCTATCGCTTCTGACCAGCGTAATGCGTTGTCCTCAAACAGTTCAGAAACGGCCGCATATCAAACCATACGAAGAGTGAAGTTATTAAAATGCCCTAGTTCAACTGACACAGTGCAGATGGATCAGATTTTTTTTTTTACAGAAAACGTTGTCTGATCTTTAACCAAAACCTCAAATAAAGGGAACCTAAGTAGACAGATAGCATCCAACAACAACCTATAAGAGAGTGATCATTGTAATTCCTGCAATTTCGGCTGTTTATTGGTTCTCCCACAACAGCCATCTTGGTTTAGGACAGTGATTTAGCCATTGCACTTATTATTATAATTGCACAGGACCTAAACACGCTTTTGCTTAATCTCAAATAAGTATTTGTTCTATCCCTCTAGATGACATTTCCAAACATGTCACAGAATTATCATGTCCACTTTCCTGATGGAAAGCAAGCATTCGCCCCAGTCTGAGGTCCTGAAAACTCTGAAACAGGTTTCTGTCAAGGATCTGTCTCTACCTTGGCGGTGTTCATCTTTCCCTGAATGCTGACCTAGTCTCCCAGTCCCTGAAAAACACCCCCAAAGCATGATGCTGCCATCACCGTGTTTATCATCGGGATGGTATTGGCCAAGTTATGAGCTAATTTCCTCCAAACAAGACACTTGGCATTCATGTCAACAAGCTGGATCTTGATTTCATAAGACCATTGAGTCCTTCAGGTGATTTTGACAAATTTTAAGCGGGCTGTCTTGTGCCCTTTATTGAGAAGTGGCTTCTGTCTGTCCTCTTAACCATAATGGCCTGATTAGTTGTGCTGCAAACATGGCTGACCTTCTGGAATAATCTCTAATTTCCCCAAAAGTAATCCGGAGCTTTGTCAGAGTTGCCATCAGGTTTTTAGTCAACTCACTGACTAGGGGTCTTCCCCTTGCTTGCTCAGTTTGGCCAGGATACAAACTCTAGGAAGAGAGTTGATGGTTCCAAACATCTTCCAGTTATGAAGCCACTGTAGTCTTAGGGACCTTCAAAGTTGTTAACATTTTTTGGTACCCTTCCCCAGATCTGTGCTTTGATACATCTTTTTGTTGGTTCATTAATGGCTATTGTGTTAAGACAGATGAGGGAATCAAGTGAAACCATTTTAGAATACGTCTGTAAGAATCCAGAGTTTACGTACAAATGTTGCAAATACATAACTCTGTCACTACGAAATGTTGTAGTATGATCCTGTTCAACAGTAAACCTTCCCTTCAGTCGCATCAAAACTCTTTGGGGCAGATTAGTCAAAATCAGAGCTAGTTTTGGATAGCACGAGTCCTATTATGTCTGGTGAAAACCCATCTAACAGAATGATGACACAGTGTGGGATATCCTATTGTTTGAATGTAGGGAGATCCATGGAAAGTGTGAAACTGTTTAGTGAAAGAACCAAACCACAGTACGTTTATGCATTGGCTCCCACTCAAAACACTTAAGGGACATTTCTCAGAAAATTAACTTTTGTGTTTTTAAACTGAACATTTTCCACATTTTCAAAATCAGTCACACGGCTTTCGTGCTTTTCACTGATGTGTGAAATGAAAAGATCTTTGGGCTCAAAACGAAATGCTAATATAATGCGCTTAAAAAAAACACTCTAAATGACTAAATTAAAACAGAAACAACTGTCCTGTTTTCCTCGAATGTAATACATTAGAACACCAGTAGTTATTGTAAGTAATGTTAAAGTCTTGTGAGCAGATTTGCGGGGGGGATGGGATGCAATGCTTAATGTATTCATTGCATTGAATAATAAAAATGCCCGTGTCAGGCCGAGGCAATTGAGTGTATGCTTGATAATTAGTGACAACTGGTAACACAGTCTTCTCATATGCTAGGTGGTATATACTTAATACTCAGTCAACACAACAACTGGGACTAACTGAAAAAATCACACTACTAAGGAAAGAAAGAAACAAAACATCTAGTGGGGACTGCCTAGTCAGGTAAAGAAGGGAAGAAAAAAAACAATTAAGTTCTGTGAAGGTGGACAGCGTACATGGTTTGCGTATAATGGTGGGTGTATGGCAAATATGACTCAGTACAAAGAGAAAAAGGATCAGATCCGACCAAGAGAGTGGGAGCGCTTTACTTTAGCCCCTCCACAACCCCCCTAGGCCTCCTAGGTCGGCAGTATCTGTTGCTAGCCCCCCAACCCCCCTAGGTCGGCTGTAACTGCTGCTAGCCCCCCCAACCGCCCTAGGTCGGCAGTATCTGTTGCTAGCCCCCAACCCCCTAGGTCGGCTGTATCTGCTGCTAGCCCCCAACCGCCCTAGGTCGGCAGTATCTATTGCTAGCCCCCAACCCCCAACCCCCTAGGTCGGCTGTATCTGCTGCTAGCCCCCCAACCCCCTAGGTCGGCAGTATCTGTTGCTAGCCCCCCACCCCCTAGGTCGGCAGTATCTGCTGCTAGCCCCCCCACCCCCTAGGTCGGCTGTATCTGCTGCTAGCCCCCAACCGCCCTAGGTCGGCAGTATCTGCTGCTAGCCCCCCCCCCCCCCCTAGGTCGGCTGTATCTGCTGCTAGCCCCCCCAACCGCCCTAGGTCGGCAGTATCTGCTGCTAGCCCCCCCCACCCCCTAGGTCGGCTGTATCTGCTCACAAACGTGAACTTTGTGTCGGAAACTGGGCTCTAACTAACTGTCTGTTTTTTTAGATTGTTTTTGCTGCAGGGGTAAAAAATGACCGATTTAACTATTTCCTTAAAGCTATGACATACTCTACTGGAGGTACAGATACATTCTAGAAATCTCGAGAAACAAGGGGATTTCACAGTACTCTACCAGATCAAAGTACCACGGGCTCGTGTTAGTTAATAAGAATAAATGCAATGCTTTTGATAAACAGTTTTATCTCTGCTGTGTTTTAAATTTAACGGAAAAGTGGCCAGTCAGCTGATTTAGGCACCGACAATTTAGACCCGTATTTCAGTCTGTGCACCTATCGCTGCTTCTGTACTGCCATCACACAAGCAAGATGTCGGTAGTCATTCAGATCATTATCAACTCTTCTCCATGCTCCCTAGTCATTCAGATCATTATCAACTCTTCTCCATGCTCCCTAGTCATTCAGATCATTATCAACACTTCTCCATGCTCCCTAGTCATTCAGATCATTATCAACTCTTCTCCATGCTCCCTAGTCATTCAGATCATTATCAACACTTCTCCATGCTCCCTAGTCATTCAGATCATTATCAACACTTCTCCATGCTCCCTAGTCATTCAGATCATTATCAACTCTTCTCCATGCTCCCTAGTCATTCAGATCATTATCAACTCTTCTCCATGCTCCCTAGTCATTCAGATCATTATCAACTCTTCTCCATGCTCCCTAGTCATTCAGATCATTATCAACTCTTCTCCATGCTCCCTAGTCATTCAGATCATTATCAACTCTTCTCCATGCTCCCTTGTCAGGCAATGATCCTAGAATCATTAGTCAACAAGCAATTGCAATTATTTCTTTCTGCTACTAGATTTTTAAGTAACAACTAATCTGGTTTTAGACCTTAACACAGTACCAATACTGCCACTATGCGAATATTCAGTCTGGGTTTAGACTACTGCCACTATACTAATACTCAGTCTGGGTTTAGACTACTGTCACTGTACTAATACTCAGTCTGGGTTTAGACTACTGTCACTGTACTAATACTCAGTCTGGGTTTAGACTACTGTCAATATACTAATACTCAGTCTGGGTTTAGACTACTGTCAATATACTAATACTCAGTCTGGGTTTAGACTACTGCCACTGTACTAATACTCAGTCTGGGTTTAGACTACTGTCACTATACTATTACTCAGTCTGGGTTTAGACTACTGCCACTGTACTAATACTCAGTCTGGGTTTAGACTACTGCCACTGTACTAATACTCAGTCTGGGTTTAGACTACTGCCACTGTACTAATACTCAGTCTGAGACTACTGTCACTGTACTAATACTCAGTCTGGGTTTAGACTACTGCGACTATACTAATACTCAGTCTGGGTTTAGACTACTGTCACCATGTTAATACTCAGTCTGGGTTTAGACTACTGCCACTGTACTAATACTCAGTCTGGGTTTAGACTACTGTCACTATACAACTACTCAGTCTGGGTTTAGACTACTGTCACTGTACTAATACTCAGTCTGGGTTTAGACTACTGCCACTGTACTAATACTCAGTCTGGGTTTAGACTACTGTCACTGTACTAATACTCAGTCTGGGTTTAGACTACTGTCAATATACTAATACTCAGTCTGGGTTTAGACTACTGCCACTGTACTAATACTCAGTCTGGGTTTAGACTACTGCCATTGTACTAATACTCAGTCTGGGTTTAGACTACTGTCACTATACTATTACTCAGTCTGGGTTTAGACTACTGTCACTGTACTAATACTTAGTCTGGGTTTAGATCTTAACACAGTATCACTACTGCCACTATGCTTGCTGTAAATTATGTGTGATATATCGTAAATGATAGAAGGTACTAGCTGCTGTTCGTAGACTTGTCAAAGGTTTTTGACACTTGCTTTCGTTATAAGCAAGCTATCATTTATAGGACTGGTCACGTTCTAAATATAGAACTCACAAACTGTGGTGGTAAACAGGACTATGTCAGACCCAAAAATAGACCCAAAAATGTTTTCACTCATAAAAATAACATGTGTGCTGAGGTCAAACATTTGATTTCCGTTGATATGCAGATGAGACAGGGACGTACACTCTTGCTCCAACAACTGACCATATTGAGATTACATAGAGGTCTCTTATACAGACCAAACTTATTTCATACGCCAAGATAACTAATATCCCAAAGGAGGCTACTGTAATCAGGGAATATCACGGGTCGTCATAGGCACCCTGACCTCACACGCAGCAGGGTTGTGTTGTGACACATTCCTCCTGTAACCATCCTGTAATTCCTGTGACTTGTGCCACAGTAAATCATCAATCATCCATCGGTTCAAACCAGACGGAATAGTCTTCGTTGCGTTCACATTAATTTATGAGCTTTGGGCGTCCAACACTCCGTTGAGGGTTTGTGTTTTTTCCCTCCTTGGACCACTGTTGCTATAGGTACCAATGCTAACTGGGAGCACCACTTAAGCCTTTCCGTTTCAGAGACCATCTGAACCAGTCATCTCGCCATAACAATTTGATTCTAGTCAAAGTCGGCTAAGGTCTTTACTGTGTTTATTTATACTACTATACAAAATAGAACTGAACGGCTAATTGCCTTTGCGATAATTCTGCAATATTATAAATCACAATTTTGAAACAGCAAAGGCTGCAATTTAAATGATAAAAAATGGCCTCAGGCTTGATTGACCCTGTTACTAAGGAAACGTTGGTGTCAGAAGAGGAAAGGTACATTAGTTGTGTGAGAATTGTTATACATTATTAAAGATGATGTTGCACAGGCACAGGTATTGTGAACCTGACTTGCTAACGATGCTACCTCACTCCTACCTTATTTTTCTGCCCTTCATGTGTTAGGTAACTGACTGGAGATCAGTAACATAATATAGATATCTGTATTTATTTAAAGACTGTCTAGAAAAGTTCACAGACAATGTTTTAAAAGTGCAATCTACATATCATGTGATTATTACATTGACTTTGAATTATCTAAATACCACGAGTGTGGTAAAGCCAGATTGTTTTTAAATATATTTTATGTGATCTGGCTTAATATATTTTGTGTAATTTGTTACTGACTTTTATATGTACGTTTATACCAGGCATATTTGTCAGGGCTTTATGTTGTCATGATAACTATTACATGTTTACATGGCTGGAAGTTCAACAAATCTTTCAAGCTACTGTGATTGAAGTAGTTAAATAAGAATTCATTTCAGATTCAGAAGAATAAGAAGTCATTTATATCAATTCATGCATTACCTAATTTCATCATAACATATATGCCTGGCCTACAGGCATATACCTGGCCTACAGGCATATACTATACAACAATGTATTGTTTAACTCTGTTGAGTAATAAAGATGAAGAGCAAAAATATATCACATATTAAATCGCAATATCAATACTGATGAAAGAAATCACAATTACAAGGTTTTCCAAAATCAATCAATCCAGATCCAATTAAAACTACCTCCTCATATATCATAATTAACGTAAACTAGATTTGTAAATATAAACATTTAACATAAATATATTGCTGAAGCTGCGGCGGTGAGCTGTGGTCTCAAGGTCCTAGGTGCCTCAAGGGGTGGCAACCCTAGAACACTGTGGTGGACCACGGTGGTCAGGGAAGCTGTCCGACTGAAGAAGGAGGCCTTCAGGGATATGCTATCCCTGGGGACTCCGGAGGCAGTTGCAGGGAACCGACAGGCCCGAAGGGCTGCAGCCGCTGCCGTGTCAGAGGCAAAGCAGCGGGTGTGGGAGAAGTTTGGAGAAGCTATGGAGAAGGACTTTCGGTCGGCACCAAAATGCTTCTGGAAAACCGTTCGGCACCTCAGAAGGGGAAAACGGGGAACCATCCAAGCTGTGTACAGTAAGGATGGGACACTGTTGACCTCAACTGATGATGTGATCGGGCGCTGGAAAGAGCATTTTGAGGAGCTCCTGAATCCGACCTACACGCCCTCTAGTACAGAGGCAGAGCTGGAGGCTGATGGAGGGTCATCGTCAGTTTCCCTGGGGGAAGTCGCTGAGGTAGTCAAACAACTCCACAGTGGCAAAGCCCCAGGGACTGATGAGATTCGTCCAGAAATGCTAAAAGCTTTGGGTGGGGAAGGGCTGTCTTGGTTGACACACCTCTTCAACATTGCATGGAAGTCTGGGACAGTGCCAGAGGAGTGGCAGACCGGGGTGGTGGTTCCCCTATTCAAAAAGGGTGTGTGCCAATTACAGAGGTATCACACTCCTCAGCCTCCCTGGTAAAGTGTACTCCAAAGTGCTGGAAAGGAGGGTTCGGCCAATAGTCGAACCTCAGATAGAAGAGGAACAATGCGGTTTTCGTCCTGGCCGGGGAACCACGGACCAGCTCTTTACTCTCGCAAGGATCCTGGAGGGGGCCTGGGAGTATGCCCATCCAGTCTACATGTGTTTTGTGGATCTGGAGAAGGCGTATGACCGGGTACCCCGGGATCTTTTGTGGGAGGTGCTGCGGGAGTATGGGGTGAGGGGGTCTCTTCTCAGGGCCATCCAATCTCTGTACGCTCAAAGCATGAGCTGTGTCCGTGTCCTCGGCAGTAAGTCGGATTCGTTCCCGGTGGGGGTTGGCCTCCGCCAGGGCTGCGCTTTGTCACCAATCCTGTTTGTAATATTCATGGACAGGATATCAAGGCGTAGTCATGGGGGGGAGGGGTTCCCGTTCGGTGGGCTGATGGTCACATCACTGCTTTTTGCGGATGATGTGGTCCTGATGGCCTCATCGGTCGGTGACCTTCAGCACTCACTGAATCGGTTCGCAGCCGAGTGTGAAGCAGCTGGGATGAGGGTTAGCACCTCTAAATCTGAGGCCATGACTCTCAGCAGGAAACCGGTGGAGTGCCTACTCCGGGTAGGGAATGAGTCCTTACTCCAAGTGAAGGAGTTCAAGTACCTCGGGGTCTTGTTGGCGAGTGAGGGAACAATGGAGCGGGAGATTGGTCGGAGGATCGGAGCAGCGGGGGCAGTGTTGCATTCGCTTCACCGCAACGTTGTGACGAAAAGAGAGCTGAGCCGAAAGGCAAAGCTCTCGATCTACCGGTCAATCTTTGTTCCTACCCTGACCTATGATTATATCTCCACACTGGCCTGGGAACGCCTCGGGATTCCCCATTCAGAGCTGGCTAATGTTGCCCGGGAAAGGGAAGTTTGGGGTCCCCTGCTAGAGCTGCTACCCCCGCGACCCGACCCCGGACAAGCGGTTGAAGATGAGATATTTCATGGTGTGCCTAAACTGTATATGCAAATATGTTTACAGAAGGCACAGCCTAAATAGAGATCTCAGTCTGTATTATTATTTTTTTACAAAACAAACTGGTCTTTTTTTTTACTAGCATTGCCGAGGGAGATGCATACTAAATCAGCAACAAGTACACATTCTTTTACTACTTTTGTTAACCAGAAATCCAGTGAGTCAAATATTCTGCCTTGGGAGATGACAACAGTTGTGACCAACTGTCCCAAAAAATCTGGGATTTTGGCACAATCATTCATGGTGGAACTGAAAAAAAAATAAAAAATCGCCCACAGATCCTCTAATCAATTTATAAATACCTCACTGAAATGAAAGTGTTTTCAGGTTAGCATGCCTGCCCTCATGGAAACAGGAGCGATACCTCCAGACGTTACATACGTTCATTATAATGGATAGAATTTCCCCACCACTAATCCTGACATAAAACACAATCATACCTGTCATATATAACCTATTAGCAATCAAGCAGGAGCGGCAGATCAGAGGTGTCCATGACCAGGGGTGATGTAATGATGACACTGACCAAGACGCATAGCGACAGGGCTGCATAGCGACAGGGTTGCGTAGCGAAACGTCACCACCACATTTGTAAATGGGTTTCCCAACTGACAAGGTTTGATCAGGGGAAACACCTTTTCCACAAAGTTCATTGTAGGTGTTAAGATGGTGCATTCCTTCCAGAAATAATGAGTTACGTTGTTTGTCCCTCATTTAATTTCTCCCCCTGCTATGCCAACATATTAACACAGTGAAATGATAAGCACCTAATAAAACAGGAGAACACAATAGGCCTACTCACTAATGTAATGTTAACGGATGTACGAGATATTTTGAACAGATGTAGCCGTAAACTGGTTGAAAAACGGCACTGATTAAGCCAGTAAGTGTAAATAAAGTGGCTACAACAAGGCCCGTAGACAGGTCGATTGCAAGCTACTTTGAGCTCAAAGACCCAATTAGGATTGTTTCTCAGGTACTCAGAAGTACATACAGTATTCACACAGGATCCACTGCAAACTTTCAAAGCATCAGACTCCCAGTTACTAATCAACAAAACAATAACGTATCACACTTTTGTTGAGACATAATTTATCACTTGTAATACATGTAAATGAGTAAATAAGCATGCTACCATAGTCTGTGTGGGTTTTCGTCATTCGGATGTGAATACATCATCATGCCTTGTGGGTTGTCAGAAACCTTTCTAGTTGCATAGTGCAAGACTGGTTATCGAAGGAATAAAAAAGGCAAATAAATAAATAATGTGTGTGTATATATATGTGTGTGTATGTATATATATATATATATAGGCTATCGAAAAAAATTGTGTGCGCGTAGATATATATATATATACACACATATGTGTTTACAATAATGTGACTGACTTTTGTGAGTTACTGTGTGTGTATATATATATATATATATATATACATACACACACACATACACACACACAGTAACTCACAAAAGTCAGTCACATTATTGTAAATGTTTAATTATATCTTTTCAACACTGAATAAATGACTCTTTGCTACAATTTTAAGTAGTGATTGTACAGCTTCTATATCAGTGTACATTTAATGTCTGAACCGCTGGTATTGTTTTAAGTAGTGATTGTACAGCTTGTATATCAGTGTTCATTTAATGTCTGAACCGCTGGTAGTGTTTTAAGTAGTGATTGTACAACTTGTATATCAGTGTACATTTAATGTCTGAACCGCTGGTATTGTTTTAAGTAGTGATTGTACAGCTTGTATATCAGTGTTCATTTAATGTCTGAACTGCTGGTAGTGTTTTAAGTAGTGATTGTACAGCTTGTATATCAGTGTACATTTAATGTCTGAACCGCTGGCAACACAAGTGAGAACATTGGGCCCAATTAGCCATTTTCTCTCCCGGGTGTCATGTGACTCGTTAGTGTTACAAGGTCTCAGGTGTGAATGGGGAACAGGTGTGTTAAATTTGGTGTTATCGCTCTCGCACTCATACTGATCACTGGAAGTTCAACATGGCACCGTGTGGCAAAAAACAGAGGATCTGAACAAAAGGAATTGTTGCTCTACATAAAGACTTATATGGTTCAGATGATGTCAAGCGTGTGTGGCGAGGAGTACACAGACAAGTGAGGAGTACACAGACAAGTGTGTGTCGTGCCTACAGTCCAGCATGGTTGTGGGAGTGTCATGGTCTGGGGCTACATGAGTGCTGCCGGCACTGGGGAGCTACAGTTCATTGAGGGAACCATGAATGCCAACATGTACTGTGACTTATTGAAGCAGAGCATGATCGGAGACTGGGCCACAGGGCAGTATTCCAACATGATAACGAACCCAAACACACTTCCAAGACGACCACTGCCTTCCTAAATAAGCTGATGGTAAAGGTGATAGACTGGCCAAGCATGTCTCCAGACCTAAACCCAATTGAGCATCTGTGGGGGATCCTCAAACAGAAGGTGGAGGAGCACAAGGTCTCTGACATCCACAAGCTCTGTGATGTCATCATGGAGGAGTGGAAGTGGACTTCATTGGCAACCTGTGAAGCTCTGGTGAACTCCATGCTCTAGACGGTTAAGGCAGTGCTGGAAGATAATGGTGGCCAAACAAAATATTGACACTTTGGCATTTTCACTTAGGAGTGTACTCATTTTTGTTGCCAGCGGTTCAGACATTAAAGGCGTGTTGAGTTATTGAGGGGAAATCAAATGTACATTGGTAAACAAGCTGTACACTCACTACTTTATATTGCATCAGTGTCATTTCTTCCGTGTCGTCAAATGAAAAGATAATCAAATATTTACAAAAATGTGAGGGGTGTACTCACTTTCGTGGGATACTGTACACACACACACACACACACACACACACACACACAAACACACGGATGGAATGTGTTCATGGTCAGCACCTGAGTTCATGATTTCAGAGACAGGTTTCATTGACACGTCGAAGGACTTTGCCGTTTTTTGTGGACAATTCACCAGTAAACCAGTCACCCACTATGTGGCCTGTTGGGAACTAATTGTTATGTAACTCAAACATCAAATGCCTATTCCCAGGTTTCTTTTATTGCACACACATATGTACTGCTAAATGGCACGCGACCTAATGTGACCTCTGCAGCTACCTTTGTAATTGTGAATTGACTACTTCAAAGTAAGAGTCCTATCCTGGACCCTGGTCAGGGTCATCGCCGTATCATTGCCGCGACTACCAACCAGTGGCCTGAGAAGTGAACTGCGGGCTCTATCACAACTCGGTTTATAACATACGCGATTGAGGGCTCTATCACAACTCGGTTTATAACATACGCGATTGAGGGCTCTATCACAACTCGGTTTATAACATACGCGATTGAGGGCTCTATCACAACTCGGTTTATAACATACGCGATTGAGGGCTCTATCACAACTCGGTTTATAACATACGCGATTGAGGGCTCTATCACAACTCGGTTTATAACATACGCGATTGAGGGCTCTATCACAACTCGGTTTATAACATACGCGATTGAGGGCTCTATCACAACTCGGTTTATAACAGGGCTCTATCACAACTCGGTTTATAACGCGATTGAGGGCTCTATCACAACTCGGTTTATAACATACGCGATTGAGGGCTCTATCACAACTCGGTTTATAACATACGCGATTGAGGGCTCTATCACAACTCGGTTTATAACATACGCGATTGAGGGCTCTATCACAACTCGGTTTATAACATACGCGATTGAGGGCTCTATCACAACTCGGTTTATAACATACGCGATTGAGGGCTCTATCACAACTCGGTTTATAACATACGCGATTGAGGGCTCTATCACAACTCGGTTTATAAGGGCTCATACTCGGTTTATAACATACGCGATTGAGGGCTCTATCACAACTCGGTTTATAACATACGCGATTGAGGGCTCTATCACGGTTTATAACATACGCGATTGACTCGGTTTATAACATACGCGATTGAGGGCTCTATCACAACTCGGTTTATAACATACGCGATTGAGGGCTCTATCACAACTCGGTTTATAACATACGCAATTGAGGGCTCTATCACAACTCGGTTTATAACATACGCAATTGAGGGCTCTATAGGGCTGGACGCCGGGCTAGACTATACCTGTCACAACAAATTGACCAATTCAAAACACTTGTTGCTACATGTCAAAACATGTTGCTGTCTACATGCACGGTGGTTTGTAGTTTCTTTTTTGTCGTGCCTTTTCATCTTGCACACCTTTGGTTAACCACAGAAGAAATTGTTTACGGTATCAAATCGACAAACATTGCTCTTTCCTAGAAGTTGACATGTTAGAACTAAACTCATCAATCACACACTACCAAAATGTTGTAGGTATTATCACATGTCAGCTCAACTATCAGGTCTAATTTACCATTTGAAAAGTATGTAGCTACTGTGTATAGTCTAACCCTGTGCCACTGTTGGTCACCTTAGGGATTTTACCACCTTCTATCAACCATGCAGAGAAAAAAAATCCCAACAGTCATCAAGAGGAAAAAAATACAGCTGCTTGCATTTGGTTATATCTAGACTAATTCTGCCCACCCTTTAGTTTTCCACACATCAGGGTATATAACATGCTGTTACCAACATGCAAACATTTACAGACTTCTTACCAACAAAGGACACTACCTACAGGCACTTCAGATCATCATGGAGCATCATTTCAGGATTGTCTTTTTGACACTTGTTCTCTTGGATTGTCTTCAAGGAAAACCTATTAGTGGCGGAGGTACTACTGAAAATAAAGGAGAAATCGATCCGGAGGTTAAAAGGGCCCTCAATTCTCTGAAAGGAAATCCAATAACATGTGTAAGTATTTTCTCATATGGTTTTTCTCACAAGTTCATATGGTTTTTTACGGCAAGTAACTAATAATGTATATATTCATTTTCACCATTCTAGGAACCGGATTCTACTTTCTACGCTCCGTCGCCCGATCAAGCGGTAAGGCTCACTGAACATGTTTGACATCGGTTATTGCTACAACACACAGCATAGAAGACCACTAGTACAGGAAGCAAGACAGCTCAAAGTGCACTAGGGCAATCAGTTTCTGTCTTTCTCTGTTGCAGGGAAGTTGCATTGCTGCAGCATTGAACTGTTCCATACAAGAACTAGACACTGTGGTATGGGAATGCCAAGGCATTAACTCCTGGACTATGAATAAGATAAAGGAAAGACTAAATGATCGACTTGTGAAAGTACGTATTTTTTGGTAAACTATTCCACAAATTTTACTAGTCAATTTTGTCTTTTATTAGCAGCTCAGTTTTGGTTGCTACTTTGTATCACACTAAACCCTATGTCATCTCACCCATAGGAAGCTAAACCACTGAGATGCTCAAATTTCACCTGTGAGAATACGGACTTCGAAAAGCCCATCACGCAATTCATTGAAAATATAGAAGTATTAATACAATCTCTAAATGCAATGGGATAAATCATTCAAGATGAAAATATTGCAAAATGTTGGCACTAGTGATTTTTGTTGTAAGATTGAATGTATGAATACCAGTGAATTGGAAACCCTATGTGCCATGCCCTAGTTGCTGAATACAGATATATAGAAAAGGGCTTAAGTGAATAGTCTTTGCACTGATACTAAAATGTACATATGACTTATCAACTGTGTAACAATTGATAGCTATATTGTTGGTGTTAAATACAAGTTTTTTAAATTATAACTAATGAAAGGACAAATGTAAGTATTGTGGGCTAATCAAATTATTTCCATATATTGTCTGTACTATAATTAATGCCAGCCTTTCAGATTTGTCCATGTATTATTTAAAGCAATGTGTTTCAGATAAGCTCCTAAAAAGCTCTAATTAAGTTATTTATTTATGTATTTATTTTGTATTTATTTAATTTTAAAACCTAAATAATAAATATGTATTTACAACAATTCGAAATGGATAAGTATGTGTTATTTGGGGTGGTAACATAAATGAAGCGAACAGGGAAAATGCATTTATATTTTCCAACTGCATGCATTTCAAAATACAGTTCCAGTCGGACTCGGTTTTGTCTGAATCGGAAATCCTCATCGACAACATGTAGGTGGGTTCCTACACAATCAGGCTCGTGGGTAATACTCCATTGTACAAACATACATTATTTCTCAGCCCATGTGGGAAAAAATGAGGTGTCAGGATCTGTGTCTGAGTCGGAAGCTCCTTCTCCTACAGTACATTCAAACTGAATGACAAAGACAACATCTGACTGGGTAGTATGGTCAACCCGCGGTTTGGACAAGTCATCACATGCCTGTGTCAAATGGGAGGTGGGTTCCTTTATATGACCTCTGTAGGAGGGGGAAAACCCTGCTCGTCGTAGCTAATACACCATCCAAGTCCATGGACGGAAAATGAGCTCATACAAAGTCCAAAGGAAGGCGCTACGAGCAACTGCCTTCAGTAACCTCAGGCCTGGGCGACGATTGTGATTCATGTTGAAGGTGGACGGATCTACAACAACAAGCCTAGGGGGAAGAATTTCTATTAATAAGCTACGCGTGAAGGCTCAGTTGACACACTGAAAACAGTCTTTGACACACCGTAAACACGGCCCAAATGCAGCTGCCTTCCAGTAACGTGCATACCACTTCAAAAGATTACAAGCACCTTGTCACAACTGCAAACCAAGCTGTTTGACGCCGTTCCAAAGCCCATTCTTGTATTGAACTGAAACCAACTTTGTCACCCACATGAACAGGAAGTGGTTTTATGGATATAATTCATGTTGTAATTAGTTAGTTAGTGCATTTTAATACATTTCACAAGTGCTTAAGGAGTGGTATTAGATTAGATATGGGCTGTATGACACAAATCTACACTCCCAAGAGAGACCGGGTCAAAAACCCAGTGTGCAACCACATCAAGTGAGTTGTATATCCTGTTTTTCTATAGATGCATCTCAGTATGGTTGCAGTGACAGGTACCTTATTCACACACGTTCTGAAAAGCGCCTGGGTCAGTTTGGAAAAGGGTCGTTTAAAATAATAAAATCAGACAAAAGTCAGATTCTGGCCAACACTTTGTGTACCAGCAGAGTCATCCGACATTGCCTCAACTTGAATACATCAATGGACACATTGACAATGTGCAACTGCACGGATAACGACACGTAAAACTGCACGGGTAACAGCATGTAAAACTGCATGGGTAGCGGCATGTAAAACTGCATGTAAAACTGCATGCAAAACTGCATGGGTAGCGGCATGTAAAACTGCATGTAAAACTGCATGGGATGCGGCATGTAAAACTGCCTGGGTAGCGGCATGTAAAACTGCATGTAAAACTGCATGTAAAACTGCATGGGTAGCGGCATGTAAAACTGCATGTAAAACTGCATGGGTAGCGGCATGTAAAACTGCACGGGTAACGACACGTAAAACTGCACGGGTAAAACTGTAAAACTGCATGCGGTAAAACTGCATGTGTAAAACTGCATGGGTAAAAGCGGCGTAAAATGTGTAAAACTGCACGGGTAACGATATGTAAAACTGCACGGGTAGCGGCATGTGTAAAACTGCATGTAAAAATGGGTAGCGGCATGTAAAACTGCATGTAAAACTGCATGGGTAGCGGCATGTAAAACTACATGTAAAACTGCACGGGTAGCAGCATGTGTAAAAAACGGTATGTGTAAAACTGCACGGGTAACGGTATGTGTAAAACTGCACGGGTAGCGGCATGTGTAAAACTGCACGGGTAACGGCATGTGTAAAACTGCACGGATAACGGCACGTAACACTGCACGGCACGTAAAACCATTGGCCGTGTCTGAATACCCTGTGTGCTACATAGAAAGCATTTTAGGCTGAATCATGATTAATGGTAAACACATTGCTATATGTAAATGTATGTATGAAGTTTAGTATGCAAAGACCATTGGAGAACAATAGAGACCAAACCAGCAATGGCCGACTACAAATGTGTCTATGTTAAAAAAAACAAGGCGTATGCCACTGCTGGTATTTTGCTTGTTTTTGGGCACAACAAAACAGCTAGGAGTTTATTAAGTTGTTGTTTACAGAACATACAGAAATTATGTCACAGCAGTTGTCAAAGTATTTCAGCAATGTTCTATTTTTACAGTTACCATTAATTTATTGCTCCATAAATGTTCCATTATAAAATTGTTTAGTCTAAAAACACTAAATATTGACACATTTCATCACAGGGCTGGAGACTTATGACTCATAGTTTTTAGGCATGAGATTCAACCAAACACAGGTGTGTAGTTCCCGCAATATTTTCTCATCACACGCACACTTTAACCAGTCTCTTAGATACATCTGGATCTGGATTTAACATGACATAGCCTGATGTATGCAGGACGTTGGCTGTTCTGTACATCATTCACTTATAGTCTGAATATATATAAATATATAAAGCTCAAGGTTGAGCATCCACTCTGTAGTTCAATACCAACATGAAAACATTAAGTGCTGAATTTATCCTGATATCATCTATACATCATTCAAATTTAAACATAGTATTTGTCTTTTAAGATTACAATTACAAGGGAGATTTTAGAGGCACTGTCTATATAATTCATTTTAACATAAAACATCCACCCGGGGGTCACGCCACATCCTGTGGGGGGGTCACGCCACCCGCCATCCTGTGGGTCACACCACCCGGGGGTCACGCCACCCGCCATCCTGTGGGTCACACCACCCGGGGGTCACGCCACCCGCCATCCTGTGGGTCACACCACCCGGGGGTCACGCCACCCGCCATCCTGTGGGTCACACCACCCGGGGGTCACGCCACCCGCCATCCTGTGGGTCACACCACCCGGGGTCACGCCACCCGCCATCCTGTGGGTCACACCACCCGGGGTCACGCCACCCGCCATCCTGTGGGTCACACCACCCGGGGTCACGCCACCCGCCATCCTGTGGGTCACACCACCCGGGGTCACGCCACCCGCCATCCTGTGGGTCACACCACCCGGGGTCACGCCACCCGCCATCCTGTGGGTCACACCACCCGGGGTCACGCCACCCGCCATCCTGTGGGTCACACCACCCGGGGTCACGCCACCCGCCATCCTGTGGGTCACACCACCCGGGGTCACGCCACCCGCCATCCTGTGGGTCACACCACCCGGGGTCACGCCACCCGCCATCCTGTGGGTCACACCACCCGGGGTCACGCCACCCGCCATCCTGTGGGTCACACCACCCGGGGTCACGCCACCCGCCATCCTGTGGGTCACACCACCCGGGGTCACGCCACCCGCCATCCTGTGGGTCACACCACCCGGGGTCACGCCACCCGCCATCCTGTGGGTCACACCACCCGGGGGTCACGCCACCCGCCATCCTGTGGGTCACACCACCCGGGGGTCACGCCACCCGCCATCCTGTGGGTCACACCACCCGGGGGTCACGCCACCCGCCATCCTGTGGGTCACACCACCCGGGGGTCACGCCACCCGCCATCCTGTGGGTCACACCACCCGAGGGACACGCCACCCGGGGGATACACCACCCACCACTACCCGGGGGTCACACCACCCACTACCCAGCGGGTCACACCACCCACTACCCAGGGGGTCACACCACCCACCACCCAGGGGTCACCCCGACCACTCCCCAGGGATCACCCCGACCACTCCCCAGGGATCACACCACCCGTGAGACCCACCATTTAAGATGCAAACCAATTAATAAAGCTTATGGCCACACTTGAGTCAGCTATTTAAGTCACCACATCAAGCCTAAGGCCACTGCCTGTGGGCAAACTGATAGTTGAACAGACCCTTTGCTCGTAAAGCATTACACACTGCCATTTATAATTGACCAGCAGGTGTTCCTAATTTGCCTTCTGTTAAACCTCAAAGTATTTTTATTCACTGTTTTCCGAATTCAAAAGCTTCCGATGGCCTTCGTCGCAACTGATTTTAGTTTAGTAAAGGATTATAGTTTAGTAAAATTTAGTAACGGTAAACTTCACTGGCACTGGCATGCAACATTAATGTAATGACTTTAAAGTGTTGCCAAGGATATTTCAAAACAAAATGTTCAACATCAATGTGTTAAATGAACTTAAATATCACATACAAATTTGCTTTAGATTTCACAAACCAAGCGGAGCATTTGCATAAATGGCAGGTTTTCCATAAAACCCCAAACGCAGGCCGTGTCAGAAACATTACTTCTACATACTCTTCAGGCGATTGATCTTTGTGCAGTCGGGTCCGTCAACGCATCCGAGACTCGTCCTGTGTACGAGGAAGCGAAACGTTTGAGCCAAGGTTAACGGCGACGAGGCCGAGTAGAAATTAGAAGAATGAGCGAAGTGTCACACTGCATCAGTGGCACAGGAAACCAGAACGTTTCCTGTGTGTGTCTATAGTAAAGACTAGTTCTCGAGTCGTGGGATTAGCTTGTGAAAACCACTGAGAGCGTCTCACTCAGCATATGTACACAAACTACAAACATCTAAACAAAGGCAGAAGACGGCACAGTGAACATGGTAATACAATTTGCATATGGATACTTTGATCTGTCAAAACGTCATTTATTACAGTGAATCAGTTCACAGTACATAATCACACAACGTGTGCAAACTAACTAAACCATATTTGACCAGAAAACATTGATTTTTACCTTCTAAACATATAAAAAAATTAAAAATAAACACAACCCTTCTAATCTGATCTTCTTGCGTTCACCTTTTCGGCGATGTAAAATTAACTTGCCGTCTCTTCCTTGCTGCCTCTTCCTGTCATGCCCGGAGCCTCTTCCTCACATGCCAGGAGCCTCTTCCTCACATGCTGAAGTGATCACTCACAGGTGGCTTGGCCACCCAGGAGCCGTAGCCCTTCTGAGCGAGGTAAGACCTCAGCACACTCTTCGCCTCCTGGTAAGGCTTGGCCATCATCTAGAAATCCAAATGTAAGACCCAATAATACATGAATACAATCGTACCCATTTCAGTGCAAACTCTGTACCATGAACATAACCTCCATTCAGGATGGTCCATCTCTAGGCTAGCCACCAGGGGCCAAACAGAAGTTGAGCTGCAGTGAAGAGCAGACCTTTGTGGCCAGTGTCGAGCTACACTTTCACCCAGGTTGTGGGGATTCCAGGGTCGCTGACTCAACAGACTTGGCCTTCAAAAGGAGTGACTAATCTGATTTCGGGTTCTGTGACTTGACCGCCCTTCACTAGGTTTTGTACCTCACTCCCTAAAAGAACCCCGCGTATTCAAATAAAAGCGTCGCCCGCTCCACTGGGTTAACCTTTAAAATGAAGTCTGCGAATTTGCCTCGAAAACAAGCCGGAGAAAAGCTTCCGTGCACATCTATATAGAAATCCCAACAGCGGTGGAAAAAGACAAAATGAAGAGGACACAAAGAGAAATGTCCGTACCTTGGCCTCTCGGTAAGAGACGGTAGCCAGAAGGTCCTGTCTCTGAGCCTCTTTGGCCACCAGGTTGAAGCGACTCAGCATGGCTGCTTTACACAGGCGGCTGGCCAGAGCTGGGCCACTCTTAAATGGAGACCTTACATAAAACAAGACACGAACAAGACACGAACACACCAGAAAAAAAAAAACTTCAGCTGAGGTTCCCAAGCAAAACCGGGCCAGTCAACAACTCGTCTTTAACACGTCTTAAACAGAAAAGGTGTTGGTCTACAAAACCAGAACGTACTCCTCCACGGTCTTGCCCCCTAGTCCGTCCACCACCTCCAGGGAGACGTCCCCCTGGCTCCAGTTGAGGCTGTGTCTCAGCTGGGAGGTACCCACCCCCTCTGGGCACGCGGTGGCCACCAGGCTGATGTGGGGCCGGTAAACACAGTAGTACATAGGCAGACGGGGCGTGATGCCGTCCACTCGCTGGTTCACCGCATTCTCCATTCCTCTCACGTCACAGCAGCTCGCGTCGCCTACATTTGTAGACGTTAGCGTGTCATCTTGATTCTACATTGTGAAAAAATCTACCATACTGACGTCAGGACTGAGGAAAACCAGAGAGGCAGAGGAAGGCTGTGATTGATTTCTAGTACTGATGATCTGATCAGCTGTCTAATTAACGGGCGCTACGATCAATAAGCGGACCAAGACCCGAGCTCCTCCATTAAAGACCTAAATACCT